>CAJNDV010005413.1:43865-65502 GCA_905221635.1 Symbiodinium sp. CCMP2456 | reverse complement strand
GTACGTCACCCTCATCGTCAGTGGCCGTCAGGTCGATCACAGGCGGAACCTCAGAGACGGCAGGGGGGACCTCAGAGACAGAAGTGGCATCAGCAACCAGACGGTCTGAGGACGAGCCGGCAACTGGTGCAGAAAAAGCAGAGACGTCAGTCACCACCGGCTCGTCCAAGCCCAAAAGGTCATGTGTGCTCAAGGCAGGGTCCATGTGAGACTCGACAGTGGCCTCAGAGCTGTAGCTATAGGCATCCTCCTCCAAGATGTCCTTGGCCGTCGCATATATGCGCCTTAGCTCCTCACGGGGGATGGCCTCCAACGCTGCCGTCAAGCTGTCCGTGTCAGCCTGCGCCAGAGACCTCGCCCTCTTCACGAAGCGACTCAGAGGAACCAACGACATGACCAGCAACGACCCAACAGCTACAGCAAAGACAGCAACAGAACACAACAGAAAAACAGAACTTAAGCCAAAATGGCCGCACAGGCAATAAAGTCGCATGTTGCACATAGCAAACATATACATATAGTCTCATATAGTATAAAAACTGTAAATGTATGTATGTATGTATGTATGTATGTATGTATGATGTATGTTTCAGCAGCAGGGTGCCCTTGTGCTGGGTCTGGGGTGTCTTGCGGGCTTTCGGGGTTGGGGTTGCTTTCTCCCCGCCCGTTTTCCTCCTCCTTGGCGTGGTTCTTCTTGCCCCGTTTCGGGTTCCGGGGGCTTTAGATTCGTCCCTGCGGCTGTCACCGTGGCAGGCAGGCCCTCTGCACCTCTTCCTCGCCCTCCGCGCAATGCCCTCACCTCCGTCCGCCTGAACCCAAAAAAGTTTAGAAAAAACACCACTCCGTCCCGAGGACTTCAGATTCTCAGCAGTCTTACACGATCATGGTTCGTGTCATTAGTGGCAAGCACTGCCGTCCATTGCTGCAATCTGAAAGTGATGAGAATGAGAGCCAGCATGGACTATGCCACGAGTGACGTGTGGCATGTGGTGCAGACCCAAGCGCGAAGGTTCCATGACAGATGGAAGTCTAAGTGATCCTCGTGCTGTTTCCCTGGCAGATCTGTGGTGAAGCGGCAGTGCTTGAAGCATCTGCAGGGGTTGACGTGCAGTTGCGGCCGTGATATACATGAATTACATGAATTATCGCAAGGTGATTTATATGCTTAGGGCTCTCTGCACGGAGTGGAACTCGCCACCGGCTCTGACTTGTGCCGGAGACTCGAGATCCAGCTTGTGCTGCAGCAGCTGCAACTCACCTTGCTTGGACGTAGGCTCAAGCCTATCACGGAGCACATGAGTCAAGAACTGGCATAGCTACAAGGCTAACTACTGACTAGTGCATGTGTCGAGCTTGATGTAAGTTCCTGATCCGGAGTTTGCCTGTGAGGAGACACCGGAGTAGGCTCAGATAGCACAAAGCTCTCGAAAAATATCAGATATCAGCTGAGTTCCAATCATTTCGCGGCACGAATACGGACGGTATCCCCCCAAACTGCTTCTTAAAAGGCGTCCAATGCTCACGCCGTGAGTAAACCCAGACTTGAAACCCTCGACCGGCCTTCCAAGTCCAGACAACCACAAACCCGCCTGCGAGGCCTTCGTGACAGTCTTGGGCGTAAGCGACGCTCAAGCGGCTCAAGCCTCCGAGAGGGCTGAGAGGCTCTCTAAGCATGTGCCGTTGGGGTACTTCTGGCGCAAGAAACTCTCGTGCCACGTTCCCCTAGCAGAACTCCCTCGACCCTGTTCACAAAATCTCCCAGCCGTACTCAGTTCCCAGCCTGCCAGCAGGAGACAGTACCGCATGGGCAAAAGCAGCGTCCGCGGACATTGACTGAACTTCCTTCTTATTAAGCCGGAGACCAGGCTTGCCAACGGCTCACGGTATGCCGAGCACTCAGATACGTGTGGAACGGGGTTGCGCATACAGCTCCTGAGCCCAGGCAGCCCCTTTTGTGCCTATAGGCATCAAAATGTATCTACATTGCCTGGAATCTATCGGTTCGGTCGAAACTTGGGCTTGAGCCCTGTAATTAAATGGCAGCGGAGGCAACCGAGCCATGGGCACACAGGGTGTGTTGTTCTTGCAGTTCTTGGAAGCGCGGTCCAAGTAAATGGTGCTGGCACGAGGATTTCAGACACTCGTGCAATGCTGTGGCGTTTCAAGCGCAATCTTTCAAAAGAAAGCAAGCCAGTCAGTGCCACACAAGGACTCGGAAGGACCTACATGGACTTCTCCAAAGCTCCAACATTCAATCTGCCTGTTTGTAGCCACAGTGGTCGACACATCGGGAGTTTCGCAAGAGAACAGAGGGTGAGGTCAAAAAGAGAAGCCTGAAGAGCGTAAAGAGTTCCACCTTAAATCCGCACAGCCCGGAGCCAGGCCTGTTCGAAGTTACCCTGGCAACAGCCCATCTTGCAACACCTGCTGCCGGTGACGGCCGGGGTTAAGTATTCATGATGGATTCAGGACTGAACGTGTTGTTCTAGCGGTAAATACTATTGTGCACAGCACTTGCAGCCTACACGATAAGGAAACTACATAAGTTGTAAGCTTGCGGCTTTGAGGTGCAAAAGGGAGATTCGACTTTGTCCGGGGGGGTCAGCATTGCTGAGGAACGGGCACTCATCTGACACACTGAACGGCCAAGCCGACAAACGGCTTGCATCACCACCCGTTGGGACATTAAACCCCAGTTGTGCTCTTGATATGAAAGACATACTTGATCGGCCCTTCTACGGACAACCGATTGTGCGACTCCGGGCTTTTATGCAAATCTATAATGTTATGTCTCAAACTTCCGCTGCGCTTCATGCATCCTATCCCTGTTGTCGCAAACCCTGCGGACCCCGTGTTAAATTCCACGATCTCAAAGTCAAATTCCCAATTGGTCTTCTCTGGTCTGCCCGTCGTGCCTGGAAAAGTCCTCCGTCGATTGACGGGGACGGGTGTCAGGCGCAGGAATGGGCGCG
The DNA here is from genome assembly GCA_905221635.1 of Symbiodinium sp. CCMP2456. Lineage (NCBI taxonomy): Eukaryota > Dinophyceae > Suessiales > Symbiodiniaceae > Symbiodinium > Symbiodinium sp. CCMP2456. Next base: position 62,530 of record CAJNDV010005413.1, on the reverse strand, counting down.
CAGAGGGAAAAATGCTCTTTTGCTAGCTTTTCTTTGTGTATGGGCTTCTGCAGTGGCGGCTGGAGTGTGAGGCTGCAGACAGTGTGCACTTCTTGGGCGCTTATCTTCCGATGCGACGGCTTCCAATAAAAAAAGTGTTCATGCCCCGGAATATTGCACGAACGACGACTCGAACACCACCGGCGCCTCTGTGGGGTTTGGGGCTCATGTCGGCTGGAGAGCTCTGCATCTAAATACTGGTAGCGTCGGTGGGTGGGTCTGGCTGAGCTGATGTGGGAGTTGCTGCTCCTCTGCGGGAGTTCTGCGCATTTCTGTTTTGCATGCTGTCCCGGAAAAACCTACTGAAGACGGCTGCATGGGCGGTACTTGACCATGCGACGCAAGTCACAGTGAGAGGCACCCGGCTTGGCAATATCGTCAATAGGAACTGAGCCATGCAGCGGCCCCATTTTGATTGCATACCCTTGCTCGCCTTGCAACCATTTCTGCAACACGACATCTCTCAAAGCGACTGACCTGGAATCTTCACTAGGAGAATCCAGGAGCCGCTCCTGCTACAGGCCTTGTTGTCTGCCTCTTTGGCACCAAGTACAGTTTGCAAGCCTGCCGCCCTGCGCGTTAATTCAGTCGCTACAGCTTGCGAAGGGATCTATGAATGCATGTCTACGAACCTAGGCCTTAGCCAGCTCATACTCGACGGCGCTGATGTCACGTGCGGCCTAAGCCCGTCAGCTCTGGTGTAGACATCTTTGAAAAAGAGATGGTCTCACCATTGAGCTAGTCTCGCTTCATCCTCGACAACCTTCTTATCCTAACCTTCGTTGTCTTTATCTGCTGTTGTTGTTGTGGTCGTCGTCGCCGTTGTCGTTGTTGCTGTTGTTGTTCTTCTTCTTCTTCTGCTTCTGCTTCTCAAGCGTTCCAGGTTGCTCTGCCTCAAGGTTTGAGTAACAGCAAACACGCCGGACAAAAGACCCGAGGTAGGTCAACACAAACCCCGCAAAGAGGTCAATAATACCGTCAGTGGCCGTTGTCGCGGAGCTGTTGGGCTTTCTAGGCTCCGTTGTACGTTGTACGGCTTCAGTAGGCCGACAGCGGGAACCAGGTTCGAATCCTTCACCAACCTCCCAATACTAGAGGTCTTGACCTAACGGGTTTCAGGTTAGAATTGTGACAGAAGCTCGTTCGCCCTCTCGACAAAGCTTCCTGTCCTGGACTCGTCAAGGTAGTCAAACAGGTCAACACTCAACGGCGCCCGGCCCATCCTCGAAAAGCCTGGCGCCCTACGCTGAAAGCAGCCGAGCGTCCACTTCGAAACCGGCGTGGCCCAGCGCAGGCTTTGCCACGCCCCACTTGTTGACCTCTAGGCCTTGCTTGCTATTGATTAACATTTAGTTGAGCTATTTCGTGGCAATCGCACAATTACTCGTTGTTTGGGAGCAAGGAAGGCCAGTGAGTTTGGTTTGCGCAAGAAGGGGTTGGTAGCCGGTGAAAATCTGCTATTCGAGGATCTCACCGGCTTCTTGGAAAATGGAGCACCTTCATCAAATGGGTTGAGCGTTTCTTCATGGAAGCCGCAACATCAAGTTGGAAGTGGAGCATCCCAAGCACGAAATGCACGACCGACTTTACGATCCCATAACCCCACTGAAGCCACGTTGCTTTATCCAGAATTCTGACTCAGTTCTGTACAAAACATCCACCAACTCGCCCGGAATGCCCCGTGCAAGGCTCCAGCGGATGTATCCTTTGACCATGACCTGATTGAAGAGGCAAATTGAGTACAGTGGCCGTGGCTCTGCTGATCTGCAGGCGCTCGATTCAGGTCGTCTAGCTGACAGCCTGACGAAAGGCTGACGACAAGCTTGTTCTACCAACCGTTCACACCCCACCAGACACTCGCAAATGCCAACGGAAACCGAGGCACCTAACTCCGAATGCTTCGGCCATGAAAGGTGTGTATGGCCCAGGTTTCAACCCAGCATGAATCATGCGGCATATGTCTGATCTGCAGCTGAGTTTCAACCAACGCATTCTGAATTCGGAGAATACTTCCCGGCTGAAACAGCTTGACCTGCTGGGTAGCCAGGACTTGCTGCAAGGTTATCCGAGCTAAATCTGTGCTTGGACCCGCACAAGCCAACTGTATAGAACGGTATCACCCGAATAAATCGACAGACAAGCGCCGTCGAGCCCGTAGAGGAGCATATACGCACCTCAACATCTCCATGCGCTTCCCAATGTCGAAGCGCCGGGCCTGATCCCCTCTGGCTCGAAGAGTAACCCGAGCAGAGGCATCTCCGAGGACTACCTCGAAATTTGTGCTCCACGGTAAATCGAAGCGGAGAAAAGCCTGAGAGTCTAATAAGAGATTCCGTCGCAACCTTCCTGCCGGGCCCCGAACACCCTGAATAACAGTCTGACGTCCGACTTACAAGGGACATCTTCTCCTGGGCTACAGAATCTCGCCATACATCTCCGCGCAAGCCAAATCAGGCTCCGGCGTCGGCAAGATCTGAAGCCACCTCGGCTTCTCTTTTCTGAACTTGATTGCGGACTCTAGGGTGCTTTGACGGTTCACTCTCCACTACTCTCCACTTCTTTCTCTTTATGTGGGTCTGCTGGTTCATTACTTACAGTATTGACGACTCCGTCTTCGCTGCAGCTACTTTCTTTTACTCTGCACAAATTTAATCATGTCACTGGTTTTTGTGCCTCATCCAGTAATTACACTTCCGGCAGCCTAAGTCTGGGACACGATATACAGCCACCCAGAACGAAACTAAGCTGTGATTTTGGACCTCCCTAGTCTTATCCACACTTAGACACTTGCGCGCGCCCAGAGCACGCGAGCTACTTGACCACATTATCGTGCAATGCACTTTGAATACGCCGTTTGTGCTCGAAATGCTCCGATAGCCCTCGGCATGCGGACGCTATCAGAACAAGGCTTTTGATTTGGACATTATACTGACGAGAGAAATAGCTGGATGGTCCGACTAGAAGACGTCTGGACTTGACGCTTCAACGCCTAACTACTTGGAAATGCCGTTGCTCGGTCTGTGCCAGCTGCGCCCTGCAGCCCTAGCTCACCATCAGCAGCTACTCCGGTTGTTGGACCAGTTGATTTGCTCCATCTCGGCTGTAGTACCAGAATCCCGTCTCCCCCCGAAACCAAGCCCTGAAGGCCTCGCGGCCGTCGGTTAGGTTTTTGGATTTGCGGTTCAAGTCCTGCTAAAAGCCCGACACCCAACGAAGGCTCTTGCTTGGCCGGCTTGGCCCCTTGCCGGGGACACCTGCACCACCTTGGCGAAGACGTTGACTCCTGCGACAAAAGTTAGTCGAGAAGAATCCTCTGCAGGGTCACGCAACAGGTGGAGCGCAGCACCGCGCAGCCATCAATAATGCCACCACCACCTCCATGACGGCTGCTCCCCTACCGATTCCATCTAAGAATCTACTTGCGTGCACCCTGCGAGCTGCCAGAGGCATGGACCTCTGATACATACAGGCCAGGACCATATGCCGGATTCCGCTTGCGTGCGATCTGAAAAAGGCTTCCAGCAAGGGGCTCCCTTAATTACGTCTTAAAGCCCACGGACACCCGCTTGAAAACACCTGTGAAGCCAAAGGCTCCATCCAACAGGTGGCGCATCTTGTCTTTTCACAAGCCAAAACCGCCTTTTTACCAAGCAGCAGTAGTTAAGGCAACATCGATGGCTTCTCACTCGTCCGATGTATGAGCAACAGTATACGATGAAGGGTTGAGGGTTCAACTATCGCAGGTGCACCTATGCATCTCCGGTCAATGCATAAGTGCAAAGAGCAACTCATAGGAATCACAGCCGAGCTCGGGCCCCAAAGCTCTCCGGGCCTCGGGAGTCCGGATTGAGACGTTTCACCTGCAACCGGAGGTGTGGTGCTCAAACAAGGACTTCAACTTCTGCAAAACTACCTGCACCGATTCCGCACCCAACCTTCGACAGACATGGCTTTGGCTCGCTTGACTTCGGAACCCCAAGTCAATTTCTCGGCAGTTGACTCGTTGGATCACATTTACTCCTGAACTCCTAAGTTTCACTCCGCCCCCGACAAACCAACCCCGGTCCACCAGAGAAACTGCGTGGCATCAGCCATAAGCGCCACACTTTAGAAGGAGACACTGGGCCAGAAATTCCCAAGCCCTCCTGGCACGGACCTCGATGAAGCGAGGCTTTCTCAACTTCGGCTTTCCTGAAGGCTCCAGGCGAAGAGTCGGCTCTCTATGAACGCATCTGGAAAGTCCATCGTGTGAAATCATGACACAGAGACATTGGGGCGAAGTTGTTGGGCCGGAACTCCACTGACTCTCCTGATCCGCCTTAAGACACAAGTGTCCGAACTAGACTTACGCCCGAAATGAGCCTTGCAAGCCGTGTAATTAGCCGAATTCCCAAACCCTCCACAGCGTGGGATTGCAAAAGGATTCGACTCGAACTCCAAACGGCTGTGGGCGACCCGAAAGCCCAAAGCAAAGCCCAACAATTGCTCGTGCTGTTGGTCCTTCTTTGCCTTTCGTGGCATCGGACGACGCCGCAGGACTCGGCAATGGGTTTAAGTATGGTTTAAGTCCGTGGGTTCTTTCTAGGGTTTACACCGGACTCGCCCCTCGATTGAATTTCTGATTACTGCGATGCGGCCTGGATTTAGATGAAGGCGCGGTCTGAGCCGATGGCTATGGTTATGCTACCAAGAACTGTCACTTCAACTTCAGGCAGGTCATGCTTCACGCCGGGTTTGGGACTTTTGGACTTCCTCATGGTAGAAGGCCGATGTGTTTGGGCTCTCTCCATACAGCTAACCTCCCTGAAGAAAGCAACTGCAGAAACGCTTAACTGAGTTCTGAACGCTGCATCTGCCACCTGTGCTCGAAGGCACGGATTGGTCGTCTTCGTTTTCGCTCGGACATCTACACCAACCAAACAGAATTTGCGAAAGAAGCCGCTTTAGGATGTCGAAATCAACACTCACTCCTCATCCTCACCGTCACCCTCAACCACGACGGCCGAAAGTGCGAGCAGGAACAGCAGTCAGCACAACACCATCGTCATCGTCAGCGTCCGCAGATACAGACAGAGCTCACGCAAAATCTCGAAGATGACGGGATCCAACATGCGACCCAAAGCTTCATCGCCAAGCTTGCGGCTTTTCACCCAGCGTGGGTGTAGCAAAGCTGATCCCATGAACCCTGAATAAGAGCAATGGGCCTCATGAGACCAAAAGCTTTTCAAGGGCGACATGCCTTCTGCACGGGTCCGGCCTCGGTAGGCTTTCGGTCGGCGACCATCCGGCGCTGGGCTGAGGCACCTGCGCTGTACTTGCGGTGCTCGGCCGCTTCAGCTCTTGCATTTGTGGGTGCAAGACCGCACCGCACATGCAAGCGCGGCGAGCCCAGGCTCCTCCACAATTCCATATGCTGGCCTATGTCATGCTTCGTGTGGTGGTGCTCCGAGGTCTCGGGCCCTCCATGTTCCAGGGCATCATTCGCAGGGATTTCGGAAATTGGCCCCAACGCTAGGATTTCAGGACTGTGAAGTGAACTGGCCTGCTTACCTGCATGTGAACCCTGAGCATCAAACCGGCTCTTGAAGCCTGGGCATCAGCGACAAAGTTTGTACACATGCGCAAGCGCCGAACGCAAAACATGAATTACCGCACAGAGCAGCAACTACACTCATCAATTACACATCAGACCTCATGCCTCCGCAGCTTCTGGCAGCACCGCAACAAATTGGCATCAACAATTCCAGACTCAGCGCCTGTGTCTGCAGGCAGGGCCGGACGCGTTTGCGGGGTGTCGACCAAGGACTGGCCGGAGCCCTCGTCACCTTCGGAGGTGTAAGTTCAAGCGGAGTCCGCAGCTATCGCAGCCTGCAAAAGCAGCTGAACACATTGACATATGCCGACATATGTATGGCCGTTCGTGGTTTCGACAATTGACAATCGCGCAGCGCGGCTGACTGTAGTCGTCCTGACTTTCCCACAGCAGCTCACTTGTCACCCAAGAATCCGACGTAAAACTCAAGATCGCCAGAGCCGAGAGCCCAGAAGCAGCTGACATATGATCAGTGGGACTTTGACCTACAGCTTGTGCATGGGTCCAGCTCGAAAACTCGGATTGAGGGGCACGAGGGTCACCTTTTTCAATGAGCCACCTGTGCCGTCAAAGCTCCGCTGGCATAGCTTAGATTGCAAACCCGTATCAGAACCCACAGTCCTTTCCTGCTTGAACTTGAAGCCAGCGACTAAGCTGCAACTGTTGAAGACGGTAAACATCTTGCAGCGCTCTGCCTCTGAACTAGGCCGCTAACACCTTCAAGCTCATCGAAGGACGTTCAGGGTATCATGTGTTGGGACAGGGCAGTGTGGGGCATCAAACAATCAAAGCGTTACGAGCTCTCGGGCCTGTCGCACGGGTCCCCATAAGTGGCTCCAACCATCCAATGCCCGCATATTGAGCAGACAGCTGTAAACAGTGAGAAGGATGACGATACTATCACCAATAAACAAATACCATGGAGACGGAGACGAAGAGACAAATACAAAGAAAGGGATGCACAAACAAGTGGATGCATGCATAGATGGGGAGCGAGAGAGCGAGAGAGGGGAAGAGAGCCAGAGAGAGAGATGGAGATAGACTTAGAGAGAGAGAGAGGGAGAGAGAGAGAGAGAGAGATAGAGAAAGAGAGAGAGAGAGAGAGAGAGAGCGGGGGGAGGATTCATGGACGTGGCTGGCTGTCTGGCTAGATTCCGGGACACTATTTTGTTCTGATTCGAAACTATCTTAACTATCTCTGTTTCGTTTAGTTTTCAGCCACCTGCCGCCCATCCCAAACTCATCCGAACTCCCGTAGATCCGGGACATCAAGCATCCATGCCTATGAACGACTGACGGGAAGGGTTTTCTGCTCTGAGGCACCAGCTTCGAAGTGGAGCTTGACACAGCAGTGCGTGGCCTCGAATACCGCGGTCTTACGAAGGTTGAGGCTTGCGCGGGAATCCGCAGCAAAGAGATCTCTTTGCCTCCAAAAGGTCCGGGATGGAACCACAGCATAACTTTTCACTGGGTAGTGTAGTAGTGTATTGCTGATCATGAGACCTTACCAATGGAGGACTCACGAGGAACAGGGCATGTCGCTTTACGACAGGGTAAGAGAAGCAACCGAGAAGAACAGCAAGCGCCGTGCAGGCTTAGGCTTCAAAACTTCAAGCGGCATTCCGTTGATAGCGTATTATTTAATTGCAGGTCGCTAAGCGCACGTGGACTTTCGTCAGCTTCTGAGTTCATAGCTCAGCGCTGCGGATGGACACTGGTAGCCGCCTCCGTGCTCTTTCACGTTTCGGGATGTTTCGGGCCCTCGTTCTACGGGGTAGCAGGGGCAGCAGAACTACAAAGCATTGTCGTGTGCCAAAAGCGGCTGGAATAAGATTTGGTACACAGTCTTGAGCTGTTTTTGCGAACTTTGTGAACGTTGTTGCTGTTCGTGCGTGTGGTTCAATCCGTGACTATTGTCTGTCGAGTGCTTCTCCCTGGCCAGTCACTTGCCGACAATGTGGGTTGAGGCTTTGGGCGCTTGAGCTCACCTGAGCCGTCACCGATCAAACACTAGTTTAAAGAATCAGTCCCAAGCAAAGCAAACTAGAACCAGAAAGTGCACCGGGAAACCGCCAGAGCCAGCCTGAAGACTCCTCGGTACGTACATCGAGCTCGCAGCACTCGTCCAAGGGCAAGATTCGCCTTTGTACCGAGGTGGGCTTGGAACTTGCGCTGCTCCTGTGTAAACACACATGAGGAGCCCTATGAGTCGGGCTGGTTTGCAGATGACCCATCTGAGACTAAAACGAGGAAAATACCAGGAACCCGAAAACCCAACCGAAGAAAGTGATGCAAGAATGGACATCCGCGCGATCTAGTTTTCTCGCGTTCGCCTTACCCGCGCATCGCCCGGGCACCCGATATCGAGCTCGACCCCGTAATTGTCGACGTCCACGCCTCACCCGCGCACAGCCCGAGCACCGGCCGTGCACCCGATATTGCACTCCACCCATTGTCACCCGCGCAGCCGATATCGCGCTCCATGGCCACGCCCGACCCCCTGTCCAGTCATTCACCGCCGCACCCCTCGACATAACTAACCATCTTTCGCGTCAACCCCCGCAGTCTGACCCATCGCCTCCCGTCGTTCCATCACCCACGAGGGGTTCCTGGAAACAGCACAACAACAACACATACAAACCCCGAAATAAACGTGTGTACAGTGTGGTCATCATGCCCTTCAAATGCCGAAATCCAAGCTGTGAACCGGCTTCCGGCCGTCCACGATCCGGCTTTCTGCTGTGCTGAGCCGGCTGCCAGTTGGCACCGTCTGCCTTGCCGGTGAAGTCGAAAATGGCATTCCAGAAGTTGCGATCTCGTGGGGGGGGTCTTGCTGTTTCAGTGGGAGCCTTGGCTTGACAAAGGATCAGGTGACCTGGTGTGTGCAGCTGCATTTCTGGAGCTGGCTGAAGCTAGAAGCAACCATGAAACTGCCGGAATAGCAAATCCAAAAACACTGGACTCAGCCGGTACCTTCGAACCTAGCTCAGGCGACCTCCAACTCCAACAGAAGCTTGCGGTTTGTCTGTGAGCTCTGGTGTGAAAGCTTCAAAGCTGGTGCAGCTAATGGCAGCATGCCGTGTTTTTTCGAAACTGGTGCCAAGAAGAATGCAGCCGACAAATGCTGGCAAGCCTTTGGAATCGTTCTGGAAGTCAGCTCATGGTACTACCGGCTTTCACTGTAGCTGCATGGTGCGTCACTGGCATAGATCCAAGGCCCGACCTAGAACTAGGAGTCACTTTGGCCTCCTTGAAAGAGGAAACTTCGAATCGCAGCTGCTTTTTCATAGGCTTTCAGCATGGAGGTCAATGTTTCCCTATGGATCTTTTCTCTCGGCAGGTTAGAAGCAGCGAGCAACTCGAAGGGCCATGTCGCTTTGCGGCATCCCTAGGTTGGCAAGTGAAACCTCTTGCAGCTTCTCAGCTTTTAGATGCTTTCTGACAGGCAGTGCCTGAATAAACCGGTTAGGAGAACCCCGTGTCCCTCGTACAGGAACGACTTGGCTAGGATACAACCTCTCGAACATTACACCCTGAACGAGCCTTGAGTTGTTGGGCTCGTGTACTTCAGTAAATCCCACAGCCTCAGGTGTCAGCCCTGTGAACAGGCGCCAGACGTTATTCGCCGTTCGCCTAAAGCTTCAGAGGTTGAACCATCGATCTCGACACAACCTGGCTCAATGCTAAGGGTTCGGGACTTGGGATCCTTGGTCTTTGGGCTTTCTGGCTCGGAGTTGGGTTCGACGAGGTTCTGACACCAGCGGTGCAAAAGCTCATCTGGTTTCATGCCGGCGGTTCTCATGGCAGGCAACATGCCGAAGACTGACTAGAGATGACTAGAGCCCGGAGATGACACGGATTGCGAGGTCCGAAGGAATTTGCTAGTCTCTGAGTCACGCGCTGGCAAGAACAAGCCCGACTTATCTACAGGTTGAAAGTCCTCCCCATGCCAACTTCCATGATGAATCCCGGTGTGCCAAAGAGTGTCTATATAGCTGGTTTGCAACACGAGGGGCTGTGGCTGGGGTAAGGAAAACCCTACCGTGAAGACCTATTTCGACGGGGAATCTTGGGCCTGTCCCGTAGACGCTGGCACTTCGCCTGCCGATCTCCGAGGTACCTGAATGCATGGAATTTTGGCCGACGGGTCGCTGTAGACTTTCGCTTCGGACTTCGAGTACAGCCCATTCCATCACTCGCACAAACGAGGAGGACACAGTTGGAGTTTCCCGCAGCATTCCCAAAAATCCAGTGGCCTGTCTCAGGCTCCCCACTGCTCAAACGGAAGAAGTACGACAATGCCGGCACAAGCAAGAAGCCATACAAGGCTCGAATTGATCTGCACACGCTTGAAAGCTTAGTCGCGTATGTAAATGAATATGCCAAGTTCTCGAAGGAACTTCTATGGTAAGCAGATGTTAGCGAGGAAACGACATCTGAAGCATAGACTGTCAACCTTAATTTCGACACAAGCCTGCAGCTTATCGGCAGGGCACGCGATGTTGAGCCGTGCCGTCGGCGAGCTGGCAGGCAGCGGCTCGCCCTTCCAGCGGCCCGGCCATGAGAAGTACAGAACGACGTAGCTCACCATACAGGCTCTAGTGACTCTAGTGGGGAAGTGCCAGCCACGAGATTTCGGTTTACAAAAAGCGACAGCGAGTCTACGAGTCTACTGGTATACCGTGCTTTGAACTGCAAAAACTGGTTTAGAGTTAGTTTAGAAAGCTTTACATCAAAAGCATGGCGTAAACAAGTCAGTCACAACACTGACTGGTGGATTGTGATAGACAAAATCCGGGTTTTTCGCTGTGGTAGCTTTATTGCTGGCAGTCTGGAATCTCCGGGGAGTGGGCAACCTTCAACGGCAACAGGACCGTACCAGTGGGCACTTGGTGCATGCAACTTGGCGCTTGCGGCGCTTCGAATGCAGAATATGTTCGGATACTCCACTGCCTTTCCAATCTTACGAACTCCGGAAGCCCCACCAAGCCGAGAACGAGATCGTTCTCGCCCAGCCCTAGACATCGTCGACAGGCTCGGCGGCCCCTACGCCTCATTTTGCAACCAGGCTTGTTCCGTTTAGATGTGGCTTGCTGTGGCTGTTCCATTAAGTAAATACCAACTCAAGTCCTACCAAGAGTTCGCGTCGTGTACGCGATGCGCGTGCCGGACGATTTGCGCAAGTGCCATGAGAAGATGAAAACCCGTGAGCACGCCGCACAAAACGAAAGATCCAATGAGCCCTCTTCATCCTGCTGTGAACTGGTACAGTGCGAGAAAGCAAAGCAACAGCAGATGAATCCTTCGTGGGAGCCTTCGCAACTTCTTTGAGAGCGGCAACCACGGCTTTGCGCTCGGACCACCTGCACGGGTTTCCACCGCAATCGGACACAGGCCCACACGTGATCCAATGCCATGGTTCCGGACTTCAGGATGCACGGATGGATTTCAGCCTGTTTCAAACTTTGGCCCTGTGTAAGGACCTGGTGCGGCTGTTGCTGCAGTTACGTAAAGCCGGGAGTAGCTTTGGTAGCCGTGGCTCAGACATCGCCATGACCTCAAGAGATGTGCTACTTCAAGGTGTATATGGCCGCCAGGGTTCTTGGCACGTAGAGTTCTACCGCAATTCCGAACAGCATGCGCGGCGGTCAAACGTGGCTTCCCGTAAACCAAAAGGCCTGCTGCTTCCGTTGGACCCGACATCCGACATCCCAAGATACCAATCTTCTGAGACTCTCTTTTGCAGATGCACTGCCAAAAACCCCTGAACCGACCAAAAAACCGTATCCCGGCAGCAGGAAGACATGATGGACTGTTGACCAAATTTACAGGCAAAAAACTGCTTCCTGTTGGTTTGTGTGGGGGAATGCCACATGACCCAAGTTCGGCGCCACCATTATACCTCATCTTAGAAGCACAACAAAAGCAGTGACATCCCTCCTGAGAGCAGAAATCGTTGATGGCTGTGCAACACCCGCCGGACGGCGCCACACCTACTGTCCATACAAAAAATGACAAGCTGCTCGATCCAACATCCTTTAGTTCGCACCCGAGCAAGCGAGAGCACCCAACATCGAGGGGCCAACTCAAACTCATCAAATGCACCTAACAAAAGAAATTGCCTGGCTTCTGAGCTGGCCGTTGGCTGTCTGTAACCTGGCAGGGCATGGAGAGAGAGTTGCGGGTCGATACGAACAACGCAACAAAGTCAGGGTCCACGGTCTCGGTTATGGTATTGGCGTTTGGGCACTCGCAGTGGGGCTTAAAAGCTTTGACTTTGATACGTCTCTTTGGCATGTGGTGTCAATGAGTTTGGGTTCTCAGTGAAAGAAGTTGCAATCCGGAGCTTTGCGGAATGAAGTCTATATCAGCGATTCCCATGAAGGGCGACAGTCTTGCACTATGTGCGCGCCAGCCGGCAGCATAATTAGTGCTGCTCTGTGTTCTGTGTGGCCTGGCCAAACCGGCCCGCTGTTTTTGGCTATGGGGTTCACTGCCATTCCCAGTTCTACTTCTGGCGAAGATGGCCTTAAAAGCTATAGCAAACACCCGAAGCCATGAACGTGCTATGTCAGTCGTGGACTGATGCTCGCGCCTGCGCCCTGCTGTGAAATCCGCAGCTGCCTGCCAGAGAAGGCACAAGGCTTCAGCCACGCACTGCTGATATCACAGACCCAGATCCCAGCCTTCAGTTCTCAGTGCCCCAAACCATGGCAAAATCCTACCCTCAAACCGAACTTCTCACATGTTGCTTGAATTTCATCCTCCGGCAGAGGGCCTTGCAGCAGCGGCAGAAGTACAGCTGGCAAGCAAACATATGTATATAGATACGGATATTAATATAGATAGAGATATGTCCTCGTGACCAGGGATATCGAAACATCGATCAACACGTCCACAAGTTTTTCTTGGGCAATCTGTGTGCAGGCCTCGCAGCATGAAGTGCACTTCCAGTGCTCGGGGCAGGTGGGTCCTGGGTCCCCGCATGGGCTGTGGCGACGTGCTCAGGGTTTTCCGATTTCAAGGCTTCAGCGATTCAGATTACAGCGCTGTCGGCCTTCTTTGCCATGCTCGGAGTGCTGACTTAAAGCACAGCTTGTCCGGATCAAAGCCCTGGTTGCATGCGAAGCATCGTTCTAAGCTTCCGTTCGGGAGGCCTGAGTGCTTGTACTAGTACCAGCTCGTCTAAGTGGCTTTAGAAGCTCGCTCTTGGTGTTCTTAGCTCTTTCCAAACACAGTTTGCAGCCGCACGGCTGGAAGCTTCCGGCTGTCCACGTGGAGATCCGGCAGCTGCCTCGAGAGTTCGTCTCTGGCCTCCCCCCTCTCCCCACTTGCTTCCGGCTTTCCGAAGCTCCCTGGCCTGTGAGCGGAGGCGGCAGGCGACGCGACCGTCACCGCCGCATCCCTGGCGGCTTTGGCGGCCTTCGGAAGGCGCATCAGGTCGGAGGATCTGGGCGCTTCGAACGTAGGTACGAGTACCAGTATTTGTCCAAAGGCTCTGGCATCCAGCTTCAGCTATACTGGCTTTCGCAGCTCAGCTTAGGAGCTTCGGAGTCTTCGTCAACTCGTCAAGGGGTTCGTGGGCCTAGCGGTCTGTGCGGCTCAGACGGGCTCGGGCGCCTCCGGCAGACCCCAGTCGCAAGCGGCGCGCTGGAGCTCCAGAAGGGCCACCAGGGCAGCCTCCAAGGAACTCAACGCGCGTTTTAATCGCGCGGTCTTTGAAGTTTGTCTTTGCAGGATGCAACTTGGGTCAGTGAGCCTGAGAAATGCTCGGATCCTGGAATCGTGCTCAGTCTGCAGACACCTAATGACACTTAGCTAACAGATGATCTGCGGTCTTTCCAAAGATACCGTTCCTGCCTTCTGTCATCCTTCGTGGGCCAGGGTGCAACGTGAACTCGAGTAGGCAGTGTTTCAAAAGCCCCAAGCCCTTTCAAACCTCGAAGCAACATGAGCACATATCTTCAAGTCGTGCCCGCCTCCCCTGACGGCCGATCCACGTCGCCTTGGGTGTCGGCCGGTGAGACCGGGACGCTTATTCAAGTTCAAGCACGCGCGGAGTTTGGGACGAAGGAAGATTCATGAACTGAGATGTGTTGGGGATCGTGGTTCCAAATGGACCTTCCAGGTAAACTGGTGTTGGAGCTTTTGATGTCGTCCGAAGTAGAGGAAGGGAAAAGCAAAAACAAGCAGTTGGGATTCCGCCTCGTCGAGAAGTTGATTGTATGGGTTGCCGATCAAAAACCACATGGCCCCATGGGCTCCTGTAGGCAACTGAAGATTCCGCAAAATCCGCACGCTGCCTAGGAACAAGGATGTGAGGACAAAGCTCGGGAGTTGAGAGGCTTTCAATCTCAACGTATTTAGTGTCGATTGAGTCTCCAACAAAGCATGTCGGATCATGCCCACGGAGTCACTCACAAGTCAAACGGTAAGTCAACAGTGCCAAGCTGCTCCCCCGAGGCTCCAAGGTGACATCGCTGAAGTTCAAGGGCCCCTGGTTTTGTCTTGTTTTGAGCTGCCGTTTTGAAACTTCGGGCTTTCTAGCTGCATCTGGCTGTAAAAGAGCACACAAAGGGCAGCCAGGGACCAGTGGTCAGAGCCAAGCAGCTCTTGAGACTTTCGTTTCGTGCTACATAGAAAGGAACTAAACTCACACTTTTCATTTTGGGGCGACAGAAAAGCCAGCTTAGGATTGGAACTGGAACAGCCGCAGCGCTGTCCTTCAAGCCGTTGAATTCCCTCCGCGAAACCGTCCAACAAGCCCTGAATCTCAGATTCCGCTTCTGGAAAGCTACGAGTATCACAACACTCCAGCAAACATGCAACTCTCCAGCTGTGTAGACCCGGGTACTGCTGCTTGGAGAAACCGCTGAGCTTCACGTAGCACTTCATGCCACCCCTGAACTTCTCAGCCATGTGCCAGGATTCTGCGACTGAATTTCTTTGGTAGGGCCTCGCTGGGCTTCGCGATCTCGGCCGGCAAGACTGGTGTGGCAAACCTGACTTGAGCCCTTGCGTGAGCACACCTCTGAAGAAGCCAGAAAATCCCTTGCGACCGAAGACCTGAAGGTTGGGGCCGTGAGGCAAACGCTTCAAGATCCAGGCTTTGATTGGCCCAAGAAGAATTTCAAAAGTCACACACAGCACATCTGATTTCTTCCAGTCGGCTTTCAACTACCAGACGACATGCGAGGCAAAAACGATAATGGCTTCGCACAGCCACAACCTCCTGGAGCTTCCAGGCCATTGTGTCCACAACGCCCTGAGCTACATAACGGCGAAGCCTTGGGGCTCTAGCAGAGGCATCACCTTTTAATCCGATCCCGTCTTCTCGCCACGCTGCAGGGGCTCTTTGTCTGGGCAGGCTTGGAAGGCAATCGGTATCGGAAGAGGTCTGCGGAGCCTTGGGAGGAGCCCATTGATTGCACTGAGCTTAATCAAAGTCAGAAGTGTTGCGGATTTCTGAAAAGTGTAGATGCTTTTCTTTACCCCCTGCTTCGCATGGACAAGCCAGCTTGGCAGGGTTTGCACTGTTGGTCAGGGCTTCACCAGCTTCAGGTGCAGATGCTGAAGTTAAGGATTCCAGGGATTCCAGTCTGACGCATATCATCAAGCCAGTTTCGGCCGCGCGCTCTCGGCCGAGCCAGGCGCGGTTCGGACAAGGCAGTCAGGGTGATGCAAAGAAATAAACGCACTCGGAGTTTGCTGTTTACTGGATCCAACAGGAAAGCAGAGAAACCCGGCTTCCTAGTTTCAGATGGCCGCTATCCAGTCATGGGTGCTTCCGGGCTATATTGTACAGGGCTTCCGGCTCAGGAGCAGATGTGTGGAAGAAGGGCTAGGCATGAGGGCTCTTTGGAGATCGCCCCTGACCCAGGCAAGCAGCAACTCGGTATGCTCAAGAGCTTTTACACGTAATGTGGGAAACCCAGAGCCAGCCGAACAATCGCATGTCAGGACCTTCGGACCTTCAGCCGTAATGCACTTCCCTTCAACCTAGTTCACGCAATAAGCAAATAACGGCAAACAGTAATTCCCAAACCGCGCCACCTCACCATGCTCGGCTGGTGCTGGATGGCAATTTCCTGGCGCAAATTTGTAGACGCCTACCTGGTAGCGAGTTTTGCGGACTCTAGGTTCCCCCGTAGTTAAAAGCACGTGATCAGCGGTCTTCTTGCGGTCGCGGAGATCCCATCCTGAACCCAACCCGTCCGGGACCTCGTTAACCAGCTCGACTTCGGGAAGGATGTCGCGCTCTGCCTGGACATCTAATTTAGTTGGACAAGTTTGGCGTTTTGATTTATGCCTTCGGCATGCCTCGGCCATGCCCAGCACTACCGGGTGGCGGGAGAAGCTTGCTCGGACCGTTTCTCGAAGGGTCCAAACCAGTACATGCTTTGCTGTCTTGGATTTCGTTGCCTCTTCAACATAGAAAGGCAGTACCTAAGTCCCTTGTATTGAAAATTTCGAAATACATCTAGAACCTAGAATGAATCCTAAAATAAATTCAACTAAGCCTGATGCGATTCCATATTGAGCATACAGCCAAACAAAATAACAGTAAAAACGAAACACAGGCATCTGCTTGCTTTCCCCCGCAGCCGCCCGGCACCCTCTCTCCCCTCGACCTGGCGGGTCTAGTTGTCTTGATTTTGTATCTTTTCGGCTCGGGCCGCGGCGACCCAGAGGGTAGCCTTCTATTATTTTGCATTGTTGCTCTCTTCTCATTTTTGGTGCTGTTTGTTGTAAGGACTGGCTACTTCTTCCGCTTGGCCGCCTCGTCTTCTAATCATAATCTCTTCACCCGATTATTGTACCCCTCTGTCCCACGGGGTGTGCCGTGAAACGAGTTTAGTATCAAGGCTTCAGTTTGCATTCTAGCATCTTCTTTCTGCTGGTGGCTATATTCGTTCTCGCAGCCATCTCAGCTCATACGTTCTAGTACGCACTCACTCGTGCATGGTAGGGTTTCGGATGCTGGGAGAAGCCCTACAAATAAACTGTGCGAAGGACAAGCGAAGAGCTTCGACACAGGTTAAGTAATTGGTGAGAGTTCCCAGCCCTCTTCTGGGATCCTTAAATTCCTAATACCCTCCACTTGTACCGCCATTCCTGGAGGTTTTTTACGAAGCGGAGGAGGGAATTATTTGCCTGCATCTTTGCAGTTGCTTGCTTTGTTGTTGCTTTTGCGGTTGTTTGTTTTTTTTTGGTACTGGTTTTTTGGGAATTCAGCGTAAACAACGAGGCGATACAAACTCGATTTTTATTCGGATTGTAGGCTTTTTCAACACGACGGGAGGGCCTGCTCTAATCCTAAACATCTCGTCAGGTAACCTAGATGTTCGGTCTGGCACCTCAGGGATTTCGCCGAAGAGGCTTTTTGATGCTATTTGTGCGTTCAGGTGGCATTAAGAAACCCATGCATGCAAACGGACCGCCATGAGCAACTGACAGGAACGGATGCATAAACGGCATCTGCTTTTGTTTCTTGAAGCGGGGCAATCCTTGATTACCGGTTCTTTCAAGGTGAAAACATGGGAGGCTGCACGAAAGCCCCTGAGGTAATCCCTCACCCGGTCCAGGTACTCAAAACCCACCTTCAGTCATGAGCAAATGTGTAGGTTACCTCGGGCGGGCTGGGCGGGACATAAAATTTCCTGGGGGGTGCGTAATCCGCAAATGTTTTCCCACCCACCGCTTGAGCTTAATAGCATGGGATCAAGCATGGGATGTAAGTGGCGAAAGTTTCTTAATGCACGAGCATGTTTCAGGCATGCTCCCATCCTGCGCCTCACACAAAGAGCTATGCCCAAGTGCATGTCGTACCTTGAACCCAACTTCCAGCGATGAGCGGAAGTTACAATGCGCAAATATGCATTCGCGAGAGATCCCTGTGGTACGAAGTGCAAGAACGCAAAAGCTTTCCAACGTGTATAAGCCATGCCCCTGGAATCCTAAAGCGCCGAAGACGGTTCCTGAGCTCTACTCGGTTCGAATGCTCCGCGACTTGGTGAGTTCGAGCCCCAAAACTCCAATGTGAAACGGACGAAAAGGAACGTGCCAACGGCTAAACAGAGGTCTGTCCAGAAATACTTGGGTCCTTCCTTCCTGACTGGTGACAAGGCAAAGACTCCGATACCCTGCTGCCTCGCGATTCTTGGAGGCGGCATGGCTGTCCTGAGAGGAGGGAGTTTGGGACTCAAGGCTTCGAGGTTTGGGGCCGGCTTTTGCAACCTCACATAGCTGGTCATCTAATTCACGGACGATCGCACTGAGAGAGATCAAGGTTCGGAGAGACTACAAACATGAACGCTGGGAGTAGGTACACCTAGATTCAGGCTAACATGTTGTGGACAAGAGCCTGGTGATCATCTCCCGCCAACGCTGCAGATCACTTACGGCACAGTTTCTTCTGCATCCAGACAAAGGTTTGACACTACAAACGCCATCCTGAGTGACAACGACCCGACTTGTGATTGCGGGCCAATCCTAGGTCATGAACTTCAACATAAAAACCATTCCGGACCAACGAATACAGCTGCCCAGCTATTTCGTAAATGCAAGCTGTCCACAAATTCATCCCAAACGGCTAAACACAAGAGTCTTACCAGAGCTCCCCACCCCCACCATACCCACCGGCAAAGACTTCTCTAAGCATCGACCCCTGTTTTGTGTCCAGTCCTGACATACAGGCTCTTCCACGCCACAAGCAGAACTGTCTGTTTCTGACTGTTGGTCGGTGGACGAGTTGTTGACACCTGCCGCAATGGCACTGGATGGCACAGGAGCCGCAATCGAACGTGACGGGAATGACACTAGTACTACTAGAGCAACCGGAGCAGCAGTAGCAGTAGCAAAAGTAGTCGTTGTAGTAGAGGTGCTAGTGCTAGTACTGGTCCTAGTACCACCAGTAGTAGTAGTAGTAGTAGTAGTAGTAGTAGTAGTAGCAACAGCAGCAGGAGTAGTAGTAGTAGTAGTAGTAGTTGTTGTTGTTGTTGTTGTCGGGGTAGGAATAGGAGCAGGAGCAGAC
>CAJNDV010005413.1:16526-35372 GCA_905221635.1 Symbiodinium sp. CCMP2456 | reverse complement strand
GACGCTTGCGGACGCTTGCAAACGCTTGCGAACGCTTTGCGAACGCTTTAACGTCGATCCCTGGTCAATGATTGGACCCC
Source organism: Symbiodinium sp. CCMP2456 (assembly GCA_905221635.1). Lineage (NCBI taxonomy): Eukaryota > Dinophyceae > Suessiales > Symbiodiniaceae > Symbiodinium > Symbiodinium sp. CCMP2456. The sequence goes on along the minus strand of CAJNDV010005413.1, from coordinate 35,292 downwards.
TGGACCCCAACCTTTGAAATGAGAACCCTTCTGCTACGCATTCGGGAACAAGAGTGTACGAATTCAGCGAGCAGCAAAAAGAAGTCCTAGAACAAGTCTAACCAGGAAGGCGAGGTGCAAATAGCTACGCATGCGCGCCTGCCACAGCCTTGAGGCTGCAATCTTGAAGTGCATCTCCAGGGCGCGTCTCCGTTGCCATTCACCTGAAACCCTAAGCCCGAGCCCCGCCGTCCCATGAGTCTAGGAAATTCTCAAGCCTTCAGCCTGTGTGACTAACCCTCAAGCCGCCTAGCAGTTTACAGGCTTCAGAAAGTTTGGTTTCGGGTTGAAAGCTTTCTTGCCACGAAAGAAGCGTGCCTGTCAGATCGCCGAGTCTTTGCGCAAGACATCAGACTCAAACCTTTCCATGCAGTACGAGTAGGATGCTAGGTTGAGACCCTTCAGTGTTTACAAGCCGCATCGACGCAGCCGCTTGAAGTAGGCTCATCATCAGATTTCCCATGCTGCATGAGAACACAACTTGAAAGCACTCTTTAGGATGCAGGCACGGACTCGACGCTGAAGAATCCTCGCGGCGTTCTGGCGCGCGATTATCTCTCCCCGGTGTCGGACAAGAAAGCCCCGCACAAATCGGGCGATGGTAACCTGTCAGGAACGAAGACAATTTTCCGGATTTTGGGCTTAGCATTCCAAGCTCGAAGACATGGGGCAATCCGATTCTCGTCAATAACGAATCTGACGCAATGCGCGAACTATCCACTGCCCTTGGCTTCAACTCAACCAAGTATGATACTAGAAACGTGTGGCCTCCAAAGGGTCGTACGATCACATAGACCCCGCACCCGAACCTGGGCCGCGCTTTGGCGCCAGGCTTCGCCGAAGCGACGTTCGGCTCGCAGGTTCAGAGCCTTGCCCACCACTGTCAGCCTCACGGCCGAGGCATTGCGGTCTGGGCTTCACGAAGCCAAGGTTCACCTACAAATTTTTCCGTTCTGGGCACCGAGAGGAGGGGCTGGAGTTGAGTTGTCGGGTCCAGGGCGAAGGCGGATAAAAACACTCATATTCACAAGCGATGCGAGACGTGCGCCTCAGCCCAAGGTTGTGACATCCATGTGACCAGCCAACTCATTCAACCCAGTCCATGTACGTTGCGGGCTTTCCATCCCAAAATTACGTCAGTCTTTGAGTTTGGGCTTTGAAGTTCAAGCTTCGCAGGCAGCCGAGGAAGCTGATGGCAACTGGCCAGCAGCGACTCTGATAGGACAGACGCTCGACCACACTGACCAGTCATAAAACCCGCAAAGGCAAACTTTCGCAACTCACTTCCGGCCCGCAAGAGCTCGAAAAACCCACTGGTCATTGCGAACATCAAACTGGGGTACCTGTCTCGCCTGTCTCCTGAGGTAAAAACACAAGCTCGAATGGACGGATGAAGAAAACTGTCTGAAGAGGTTTCGACGTTTCCTGCAATCCAATACCGGAAAGATTCGAATCTTGCACTGCTTCAGATGAATAACAATGCAAACTCAATCTGCAGTACAGAAGCCAAGCTCTGAATAACATCGAGATTTCCGCAGGTTTCTTTCCTCAGAGCATCCTCAAGATCTCAAGCAGCTCGGTGTGTTCACGCATGTTAGGCGGTCAAACCCGCATACCGAAAACCATGAGCATTGTGAAACTTCTACATTGTTGTGGTGATGGTAGTTGGCTCAACATTCCCATAACCCCACCCGCAACACTCAGTTGTTTGCAATCTGTGCTGTCTCAAGACCCGACAAGCACCTGACCGGGCAACTCATCTACTCCGGATATTAGATCGACTTCATCGAACCGGTGATAGCTGAAAGCAAGCAAGGGACTTACTATTGTCTTACTTCTTCAACGGCGGCCGCGTCGCCCCAATGCACATCGCCCCAGGGAGTCCGCCAAAAAATCTCGACCCCTGGCGTCGCCATCCGGCCTTTCCAAGGTCTGGCTAGAGTCAGTTTTCCCCACAAAGCTGATATTACCTAAGATTCTGGCACACGACATACACGACTCACGTGAAGGAATGCCACAGCTCAAACCGGAAGGCTGTAAGGAAGCCCCAACGCTGAACGCGAAAGTTCGCGTTGGGAAGTTATGATGCGAGCGTTCATTGCAACCGTTGGTTGCATGTGCTTGTTTAAGGTGTTTCGACAATCGCTGATCCGTGGTTGCAATAGCATAGGGACATCTTATGTCTAAGGTCGAGCAGCAGGTCGAGGGGACGCTCATCTACAGGCTGGCCGGTGCCCGGCTCCGGTGTCTCGTCCGCGATGCAGACCCTGAGAAACCGCTGGGACTTGTGCTTTGGGATAAGCAGTTGATGCTTCGTACATGTGCACTGTCGGTTTTGCATCGGGCCTTATGTAGGGCTTCGAACAGCCGCACGGCTGTTGTTAACGACTGGAGAACGAGGGGCCACCAACCAAAGTGTTGGACCGTTCGGGCCGAGGCTTTCCCATCGCGATGATAAGGCTTTGGCGTTGGCTTTACGGAGCACAGAACTTCGGATACTTGAAGTTTCCGTCTTCGGGCCCAGCTTCTTGGGCCCAGCGGCCTCGGGGTGCTTGACTTGACTTAGCGTAGCGCTGAGCTGAAAAGAACCCCACGTTTCCCAAGTGTTCCAGCCCCGCACATACCGTTTGGAGCCGAGTGCAAGGGATCAGCTTCAGCAGAAGCCTACACGCTTCAGAGCGAGGGGCCAGTCAGGAGCAAGTCCATCTGGCTCCAGATGGCCTAAGCGGCCGGCGCACACAAGTTACTTGCCAGGTTAAAGGCTCAAGACACTTGGCCTTATCATGGGCTTTGAACGACGCTTGCGATTCTTGGCTGTTTGCCGTGTGTTGGAGCGAGAGCCGGTTCTTCAGGAGGCATGCAGAAATGCCCATAGGAACGAGCAAGCAGGCTACGACTACGGGCAGCTTAGTACGGGGTCCTTAACCGACCTATCTTCCAACTATTGCTAAGTCACATTAGCCACTATGAAAAAGCTTGCCGTGCATGCTCCATCAGGCGGGTGGTTCCCAAACTTGCATCCCCAAGGCCGCCGACAACTGTGAATCTACTTGCCCCTGTCTGTGGAGCGCACATGCAGCCTTCATCTCTACAGACCAGATTCCTTTTTGCATCCAGCCTGCAAGAGCCTCCGCTGGGAACCTAACGAGGGCTTAGAGCAAAAGTCCTAAACCAAGATCTGCAGGTGCTTTTTCTGAGTGCTTGCAGCAGGCCATTCAAGACCAGTTCCAACAGCCTCGTGGCCATGCCTCAATCGCGGCTGGTCGCATTTGCTTCACAAGTTACTTGCTTGATAACTAGATTGTGGCGATTCGTTACAGTGGTTCAATAGCTCATTGAGAGGCGACGTGCTTCACTGGTGTCGCCCTTCAATTTGGAATTCGTGTCAGAGGCGTATGGGGCAAAGAATGCTTTGGGCCTGAATTTCGAGAGGGCTGCTAAGGCTAAGGATGCTCAGGTTGGTCGCAATTTATTCTTACAGCAAAAACTTGCAAACACAGGCTGTGCGAGCAACTTTGAAGACTGGAGATTCAACAGGTGAAGCAGTTGCGGCCCTACTCGGGTTAAGGCTGCTTCCCCTTGAGTGGTGTAACGAACGTATTCTACCAGCTTCGTCAGTCCGTCCGTCTACGCAAATCCACAACTTGCAACGCTGCCCGGGCGGCGGTCCAAAAGCTCCGAGATCCAAGGGGTCCGGGATTCGCATGCCGGGCTCAAGTTTACCTCGAGGAGCCTCGCATGGATGCCCAGAACCCCAAGCCAAGCCAACAGAACTACACAGTAGTGTGTGTTGAAGTCTTACTGCGATTTTAGAAGTCTTGATGTTTAGTTTTACGGGAATCCGAACTGCTTGCTGTGGGGTGTTGTTGTCGTTATTCGGGTGGTTGCCCGCCCCATGAACTGCTTCGTAGCTTAGGCTTATGCAGAGGAGGACGGAACCTGGGATAACAGTTGTCCTCCACAAGAGAACGATAACGAAAGTTGCTTGCAGTCCGCAGCAAGTATTTGGAGGGGGGTTGTCGTGTTTTCAGTTCTGGGCGTGGGCTGTCATAGAGGCTGTGCGCTCCCAGTGGGTTTCTCTGAACCCAACATGTAAGGAATCACGAGACTAGACTCTCAAAGTAGTGTCACACTGTAAACCAAAACACCAACGCAAAGTTGACCTTGAACAACAAACTTCAAGCCCCAAGACCTACACAGGCCCTGTGCCAACCCCGGGAAGCAAACCTGTCCACACTACAAAGTCGTCGTCGCTGCAGCCGAAGCGATGGCTGATCAACTAGGGCTTAGGGCTTAAAGGCAGGCATAGTACGTGCAATACGCCCCGAAATCCAAATCGAAGTCGAGGTTTTTGCACTGGGCGATTGGGGGTGGCAAGCCGAAGGAGGACATCCGAAAATAAGTGAGTCTCAAGCCGATCCGCAAACCCCTCATCTCAAGTCCGACCCCCGCAACCAAAACCTTAGCCATTGTCTTTGAGCAAAGGACCAAGGCTTCAGGTCTTCACCCAGGAGGAAATCAAAGCCATAGACTTCGAAGCAAGAGGACCTTCTTCAGGCGGGTGGGGCTGAGTGCTCAGTGCAGTCTCTAAGGTTTGCTAATGGTGACTGGACACATACATGGAGAGATTCCATGGCGGATAGCGAGTCCTTGCCCCTGTGAGCATTGCTTCGTTTTGCAGGTCTTAGGACCTTTGCACATCAAACATTGTGTTGTGACCAGCTACAGACGTCTTATCCAAACTCGCAGATCTGCACCCAGCTCTGCTCTAGCTTTGCCTCTGCTTTCTTTCAAGCCGACATGTACCGAAATGCTGTCAGCATGCCGCAATCCTAAACATGTGCACTAAGTTAACCTGTGTTGAATATTTGTAGTGTGTGTCGTGGGGCAGGCTCCATGGGGAGGAATGAACAAACGAAGGTTTCAATGAATCAACAAGAGGACGTGCAAGCATCAGCCAAGGTGGAAGGCATTTGCTCTCGACTTCCTTCGGCCAGGCTTTGTGTTTCGATTTCACAACCTCCGCACTCTTCAGTGAGCAAGAACAGCCAAAGCTTCCGGTTTGTCATTGGCCACAGGAGGAGCAAAATCCTGCTCCCTCATGCCCTGCCTTTGAACCACGCGATCTTGTACGGACCGAAGGCTGTGCAGGATGCACTCCTCAGGGAAGCAGCGTCGAAAAAGGTGACATCTAAACCACCACCTCCGGAACTTCAACCTCGGACCTTAGGCCGCAGTGGAAAACCGAAGAAGCCAGCTTGTTCGCTGCAGTGTCCAGCGGCCGAAACTCTCAACGGGAATTGTCGGAAGATGCAGCCGGCCTTCAACTGCGGCACGAGATCGTTTTCCCAGTAGTGTCCTCCAGCAGGAAACGGTGCATTCGTGGAGGCCAGCCCATGAATTCATGGAAAGCTAGATAAGATCAATCGACACTGCCCTGTGTCCGGCAACTGGGGAAACTGATGTCAAGAGTCTGCTGCCGGTCATCATCTCCAGCACATCGTTGAGCCTGTGCTAATCCAGTACGCTCAGATATCGTCCGAGTATTTCTTGGACTAAAAACTCGAGGCGGTTGGCTTCCTGTGATGTTTCATACTATCCTGTAACGGCAGGAAAGCATGGAGTCGTAACAATCGCCGCCAGCTGCGATCATCCTTGTAGGCAGAGTGGCTCACTGAGGCTGGCCACTGCACCAGTAGCGACATGCTTGCCGTGCTTGTTCACAGACCTCGGGTGAAAGTATGGATCGACTAGTTCCAGCTTCTTTGCATATGAATCAAATTCAGCATTTAGCATTAGTTGTTTTCGACCCGGCACGGGAAGAGGATGTCAGTGCCGTTCATGTAGACGTGCTTGTATCGAAGGGAAACTACGGTTCCGCGTGATTCCACAGTAAGGTTTGGAGGAGGAGCCTTTGAACAGATGCTTGCGGAGGCCTACGGGAGAGAGACGCCCCATCATTTCGGAACTCAAACAACCTCTGCTGCTTGACCCTCCGTGACCGGCTGAAATTGATGCCACCTGCTGCCGCCTGCAAACTGCTAGCTAGCCGAAAATTGAGTTGCACATAGCAGCTCTCAGTCCTTTTCAGTGTGTGCTTGCTTGGCAGTGCGTCGTACACGGCATGTCCAACGAACTCGAATGAAGGCTCATTGTGGAGGCACAAGTTGCGATGCCGGGATTTGTTGCATGTTGGGCCGAATCACTGTGATTCCATCTGCCGCCTCAACATGTGCAGGCACGGCCCCTGTTGCCCCTTACACCTCGATCTGTTGCTTGTGACGATCGGAGGCTTGGTTACAAGTAACCCAATGCCTGCCTACTGCAAGCGCTCGCTGTTGTTGCGTGCTAGACACCAATTGGAGATGTGCCGTTGCCGGTTCGCAAGGTCACCAAGGTCGTAGGGCTCGTTGCAGAGGCGGAGGTAGCAAGAGGAGAACATGTAGACCTCTCGCAAGGTTGGTCAGCTTGCAAAGCCGACATACAATGTGAGGGTGGTGCTTGCCGATCTCCCCTCTACAAATGATTACTCCCTCATGTTGGACCGGAGTCTGCCGAAGGGGGGTGAGGACTGGTGCAACGACCCCTCAAAATACCCGGGCAACGTACTGTAGAGCCCCTGGAAGCAAAATGAAATCAGAGGAAAGGATCTGTGAAGCTGAACCTTCAACGCCCGAGAAAGCAGAGCAAGAAACGGTCATTTCTACTCTAGACAATAATCTCCTCCAGCAGCAATAGCAAAGCTGCACTTCGTGTTTGGCTTCCGTAATCGTGCATGATAATGGAGCTCCGAGTTGGTTCGGCCTCAAGCGGCTGAAACGAACGGACCAGAACCCACTGCCGCAGATCGAACTTGCGGCCGCTAAAAAGGAGCAAAGGCTTCTCGACATACCTGCTCAGGGAGGTTGCATGCGCTCGAGCAAGACACCTCGGGCCCCAAAGTTTTTCAATATTCTTCAAGCAGCGAAGGGCACTTTTGCACAACTCGATTCGTCGTGTTCTTGCAGTGGTGGAGCAGCTCGGGAAGAGTGTTCAGACCTCAATAACCAGCAGTCAAACTGTGACTGTCCAGTACATCAAGTGCACTTGCGTTGTAGCTTTTCTAGAGCGGCCTACCGAAGCCCAGGGAAAAGTCTTTGGCCAGGGGACACACCACACCGCTTCCCTTCGAGCTGGTGCCGGGCTTGACAACCTTGGGGTTCCGGGGAGCTATCAGCCGTTGTCTTGGGCTTGAGATCTGTGACAGCCGATGCTACGCTACGCGCGGTACTGTAGACTGTACGTAGACCTGTAGCTCCGACGCCAGAAGCCAAAATAAGGAAGCCGTACACAACCAAGAAACAGCTTGTCTAAGCTCAAGATACCGACGCATGGCACATGCGTGGCGGGGCTTCGTCCGGGTCTTCGGCTTGCACTACGAAAAACTGTTTCCACCACTTGGCCTAAGCCCAAGCAGATCTACAAAAACGGTCGAGCCCGGCATCCTTCAATTGAAGGCATCTCACCCGAAGCACGCAAACACACCAAACAAGCGCGAGAGCCCCTAGGCTGTCTGTAGCGAGCCGAAGGAGCCCACACATTCATGCAGCCTTGGGTGGACACCTGTGGCCATCTCGCCTGTTCAGCTGCCGGGCTTTAGGATCTTCTCGGAGAGCGGGGCTTTACGCTTCAAGGTCGCCGTTCATGTTTTGGGTTTCGGCCTGCTGAAAGCCAACGCATGGATGCCAGCACGAAAATTCGCGGGCCCAGCAACACCCTGGCGGCCCCTGGTAAATTGCAGAACGGACCTGACAATGAAACGGGTGCGCGAGGGCGCGAGGTACGGAGTCAAGCCCTTTGCGTTGCGACACACAGTCCTTTTTCGAATATGGCCTCCATGGATGCTAGCAACAAAACATGAAGCCCATCCGCGGGAGCAAATTTCTGTCTCCAACGAGAACAAAGAACAACAACTGGCCTCCAGAAGCGCCACGGCTTTCTTAGCGGATGCATCCAGTTCCGCAGGAGCAAAGGGGCACCAGACATGGCTCCGGAGCCTGCAGATGAAAAGTACGCGGAAGCATGGACACAACTCCCCAAACTCCATGAACCTTCAACGTACAGCGAAACCTACGACACCACACGCATGGATGGGATGGCAAGAACACCAGATCCGCAAGAGAACCCCAAACCCACTACATCCTTCTCCAATCCGACCGGCTTGTTGTACAACCTGCTGCCCCTTGCCGCGTTCTACGAGAAGAGGTTACCAGACGACCGGAAACGGCAAGGTTGGCAGAAAACACCGCAACGGCCCTTCGAAATCTCACTGCTCACTCGGCACCCAAGCCATAGAACAGCTCAGAACAGGTGTGGTTTTGTCCCACCCGCCCAGCTGACCAAGTCGAGAGCTTAGGATTGGGGTTTGGAGGTGTTGGTCACTCAGGGTCAGACGCAATTCACACTTGCCCAGCATCTGTTGCGGCGGGGGCTCCACCGCTTTCCGTTTGCAAAAACCCTCCCAGCCCTAGGCAGCGTAGCAGACACCTAGACGGGAGAGAGAATTGCGGAAACAGAACACAAGCTTCATTCACAGAAGGACAGAGCAAGAGGAATGCCAAAACGGTAAACCCGCTAATCAGCTCAATTGCAGTGGATCAGGCCGTGATGTGCGCTGATGTGTGCTGGATCGGGGGCAGCATGGATGCGGGTAGGATATGCAATTGGCGCAGATCTTTGCGGGAATCTGTTACACAATACGGTTTCATGCGCCCGAAGAAGTACTTGCAGCTACCATGCCAAAACCTGTGAAGCTGAATGCAGGCAATCCCGAGCGCAATCCCCGGACTCTAGACCCCAAGGCAAGAGAGCCCCGGCTTTGAGCCCTTCCTTCAACTGCATAATGATATCAGCCACACAAAAGATTTCAAGCTTCAGCGTCAGGCAGTTTGCAGAGCAGAACTGATGGATCAAGATTCGAGTATTGGGGTTTAGCAGCCTCGGTAGAGACGGCTGCGTGCGGGTGCAGGTCTTGAGATTTGGAGTCGGATCTGGGCGAGGCTCCTAACACAAATCTTCTCGAAATGCGGCTTCGCGACTCCGGCCACTTTTGTGGCTCCTGGCTGCTAGCGGCGGAGGAAAACGGGTGTCATGAACTACGCGACAGCCCGCAGTGCGGTCAGATTGCTCATCCTTGCAAGACGGAACTATCGAAGCAGATATGCTTCTGAGGATTGCTTCAGCCACCCTCCGTTGCATTGCATGAAGGCTTCAAGGTCTAGGGGCGTTGGGATGAGAGACTTACGCACTTTGCCGTGCATAGCTCATGGTCTGGATGGAGTGGGCGGCAGGACAGTGGATCTTGCATGATCGAGTTTTGGGGCTCCGTGTCCTTCGGCCGTGCATAGCGCTCACCAGGCTTTCGGTGCGCCAGGGCACCCGAAGCAGAGTAGCCACCTGAGGCTTCTACTTCGCTGGAGCCGATGTTTAAAACTTACTTCACATCCTGACATATTAACCATTGCTAGATGGGTTGACAATGTGGAATAAGGAAGTTATAATGCTTTCCCGATCAAGGTGCAACTGAGATAGGGGCCATAAGAAGTCGAAGGGTATCTCACCAGACAAGCAAAGATTCAGGGTGCTCCCTGACTGCCTACCCCTCAAGCACAAACCTACGCACATTCCTGCTGGAGTTTTGTGCCTTTGATATACCCGGTAAAAAAAAACCCCATAGAAGCGAGGGCTTGCCAAACAACCGACAGAAAGGATCATCCCGGAAAGTCCAGTCAATGTCCTGTAGCTTCTGGCTTCCACCCAGCTGGTTTGACATGCTTTGTTTTGAAACCTGAGAAAGGCTGTGATGTGCAAAGCTTCATTACACCTGGACAACATGCCAAGCCAGATATGCGGCAAGAGGCAAAGATGCAAATTCTTCTGTTACATGACACCTGCCTGAGCGAGGGATCTCGAAACCGCCAATCCCACTTAAACTGGCCCTTGAAGCATGCATCTCCCCCGAGTGAGGCAGGAAAGTAAGCCCCGAAGCGCATCAAGATTCCAGGCACTAAGCCACTAAGCTGAAAGTGTAGCCCTGTGAGTTCCTTTGCTTAGCCAGCCGGCGGCTTCGCTCCTTTCGCTCCTCGGCCTCATCCAGCTGGCAGAGCTGGGCCTGACAGCGGCACCGCAGGCTGGCCGCAGGCTTGGCTCTGTTCTTCGCTTAGCAAACCTTTACTTGCAACATCTTCAACTTGTCTTTTTTCGGCGGGGTTTGTTGTTCTACGTGGTACTATGTCGTGTGTATGTGCGGTTGGCACTGTGGACCCTAGCAAGGGCACGCAGCTCAGTTTCGGGCTTTAGGAACTTAGTACCTCGGGATACTTGGGGGGTCGATGGCATGCCTCCGAGTACCAGGTTGGTTCAGCGCAGGCACTGGGTATAGTATCGATAATATTGGGGTTTCAGGCTTCGAAATCAAAACAAAAAAGCGAGCAGATGGACACTACCAGGTAGGCACTGGCACAGGATGTCTTCGAACAAGAGGAAAGGAACAACACAAGATTTCACCCGCCCTACAACCAGACTGAAACTATGTCTGCTGTATTTGGGACTGTGGAAGAGCTTAACCGTACGGTCCTCCTGCCCCTGACAACAAAAAGTCGAAGGAAGCCTTCAGAACACAATCCCTTCCCAGAAGGAGAACCGTGAAGCATTGTGACGTTGACCCACCGTTTCTCGACTTTCTATGGCAGCTTCTGAAGCAACAGCTCCCGCCACTCCTTATTCCTTGCCGCCAGCAGAAGAGTGTATCGCTTTACTGTGTGCTGATCGGGCCTGCTTTTCTGTCTGCGACTGCCGATGGGTGTAACCCAGTACAGTCCTGTAAGCTGACATCTGTCCTTTGGTTCGAGCGCACGCGGCTGTGATATGTTGCTGTCTGCGGCTGGCCTTCTCGTACTGAGGTCTGTATCCAGACTCCGAAGTCCGAGAATGCGATACACAAGTGAACATCCTGAACACCGAACTTGGGACGGTCATGGCAATCTCACCAGCAGCAGCGCTTGGAGCCTCGGAAAGCTCCGAGTACAAGACGACGGCATCCCATTCCTGTCAGTTTGAAGGCCACAGCTTTCGCGAGTATTCAATCTTCCTGGGGCATGAAGCAGGATGGAAGTTGCTTTTGGATTCGGTTTTGGGGGTTGTTGGCATCTTCGCAGAACTTTGCTTGACGAATCACGGGCTGGCAGCTACAAACAGATTTCTTGGGCCCAAAGCCTAGCTGGCCTAGCTGGGCAAACCTGTTCGCTGCATGGCGGCCGAAGATCTACGTGTGACGACCTTGTAAGCCTTTTTTGGCTGGGGTCTTCTTTCACACCACACCTCTGGCAATGGTCCTGCGCGCAGTGCACACCCGTAGGCCCGTAGGTCAACACAGGTCCGGACTTCGGACACTCGCCCGGCAAAAACCGACTCTAACATCCCCTGCATTTACATGGATGTCGCCTCGGAGTACAGCTGCCTCCGGCCCAAGTCGTACTGGTCGTCCTCTTGACGAAACAGTGGTCTGCGGTCTTATCAAGTAAGCTGTCACATGATAGGCCCTCGTCTTGGGATAGATCGTTTGTTTGAGACTTCATCGAAAGTCGGGGGACTTGCAAGGTGTGCCAGTCGGTACTGATTGTTGAGGTACGAACCATACTTTAACAGTGCTTTTTCAGGAAGCAAGTATGTGGCAAGATGCAAGCATCTAGCCCCAAACGCTGCAGACCAGTTGTTACAACAATCACCTGGATCAGCTGTGCAGCAAAGGTGGTCAAAACACATGTCGCACTGCTCCCACGGCATGAATAGGCCAGCACATCGCCAGACTAGCATGGATCCTCGCACTCAGCAGCGAAGCCCGAAAGCTCTCAACCCGGAGAGTCCGGAACGAGGAATGCAAACATCAGATCTGACACCCAAGTCAAGTGGGAATAGCACGATGCACCGATGCACTGGTCTTCCGTCTAGTGCATGAGATCAGCCAGGCTCGGCCAGACAATGCAAGCTCGTTAATTACACGGAACGCTCCCCGCTCTCGCCTCGAAATACGAGCCATCCAAATCATCCAGCCAGTGTTCCAGCGCTCTCACTGCATGCCTGGCACCGGTGTCACAAGCAGACTACCCAGCCCGGCACATCACGGTATCTCCAGAGACTGAAAGAATGGGTTTCGTTATGCAGTATCGCCTTACGAAAGCACCAAAAGCAATGGATGAAACCTCTTCGTTGGCTTGCAGGTGCCCGGAAACTTGTGGTTCTGTATGAGGGCCTTATGGCACTTTTTGCCACTCGATGACTCGATTACTGAAACATGCCACAGGTAGCTGCCAGTCAACACTGAAAACTCGTGCGACAACCTGTGCTGTTGCTGGGCTGCCCCGGAACGCTCGAAGAATACAGCGTGTGGTCGCCTACAAAGATCAGCTGAAGGGAGGCCCCTGGCGCTCCAGACGTCGGGTTATGGAGTTAACCCGCTCGGATAGAAAGGCACTGCTATCGTCGCAGACAACGCGCCAGTGCCATGTCAAGGAAGCCGTACAGCTATGGATGATTTCAGGAATCAGAACACCTTGTTTCCATGACACCTGGACATACAGCTCCGTGACTTGACTACACTTAGTTCCGACATAGTAGCCGCTGCCGCGACCTTCGTTTCTAAACTTGCAACATTTTACTTTGGACATATTTTTTTAGCACTCACACTCGACAAAGCAGGCGAGGCTTCAGTACACTCATCGGTCACCATCCGGAGCTCATTGGCCCCAGCAACAACATCCCTCCAAAGCACATTGGCCTCGAAACCAGCCCCGCACACAAGCGCAGGGACGGGACAATCCTAACCCGCGCATCCCCAACCCAAAGAGAAATCCGTCACACGACTGCAATCACGCACCCACGCTGAGCAGGTACTCTCGCTTCCACCCAATCCCAGCAGTCTCCAGCAACCAGCCATCCACTCACTGGCGCAGGGCTCCCCTGCTCTCACAATGGTCTCCCAGGCAGCAAAAACAGCAAGACAGCGACAAAGCTGTGTCTCGAGCAGCACTGCGCTCCGTCCCATCTGCAGCCAACGGTGTATCTGCAGACAGCAAGAGCCCTTCTCGCCTCACGTGTCTCCAGCTCACAATGGTCTCCCAGGCAGCTCAAGCAGCAAGGCAGCGACAAAGCTGTGCCTCGAGCAGCACTGCGCTCCGTCCCTATTGCAGCCAGCGGCGTAGTTGCAGACAGCAAGAGCCCTTCTCACCTCACGTGCCTCCAGCTCGGCATCCACACTCGCAAACAAGTTGCGAGACGCAGCATCACCAGCTGCATCCACCATGCTCGTCCAGCCGGCAGCACTTCGGAGAAAGGCAGGCTGCAGCATTCGCCGCACGTTCGCCCTCATCATTCATCGTCGTACTACTGTCTTCTGGATGTCCTGTCGGTCCTCCCAACAGCAGCCCACACATCTTGGCAGCAGTCCGCTTGGTGCAGCACTGGGCATGCCTGGGTCACAGCACCACAGCCAGTTGCAGAGTACGCCGGCAAGGCAGCGTCACAACCGCCAGAGCGCAGTAAGAGGGGCAGCGTTTTGTAGATTCCGTCAGACAGTCACTACTTTCATGTAACCACAGTGCAGCGTCTCTTCCCAGTCTGCGCTGATGCTGCTGCCACTGATGCAGGGTAAGCCATGGCTGCACAGAAGATCTACGTGTGTGCCTCTGGGTGCCCGTTCTATGACAGGGATACACCCGTCAGCACCAACACGGGGCCTGCAAGGGGTTCGTTCGGCCAAGCATCCTCACCACCATCTCACAGGGATAACCCGCAAGCTAAGGCTTCACTTGGGATCTGGGTTGCCGGTTCTGCGGCAGAAATGCAGGGATATACCTGCAGCCAGTGCGTCTCAACACCCACTCAGTACATCGGCACCCATCGACAAATAAACAAGGCTGACCGTATAAGACTGGTGAGGGCCACGGCGAAACTAAGGCCGGGGCAGTTACAGTAAGCCGCGGCAGGGCCGAGGCAACAAAAAGCAGTGCAGAAGAGGGCAAGGACTCTCCGAAAACATCAGGCAAAAGGCAAGTTCAAAAACAGTACAGGGCAAGGTAAGTGCAGCGCAGGTGGCAAGGCAAGCAAAACAGACAACAAGACAGGGAAAGGCAGTGAAAAGGACAGTGCAAAGACAAGGCAAGGCAGTGCAACGTCATCCCAGCACATAACAAGGGGCACATGGACCGGTTCGTTTCCTGGCATACACTCTGGGCTAAGGTCCGAGCCACCTGAGCTTTCAAACGCGGCTCCTACACGACCCCTAAGTGAAGTAGATGCGCATGCCGGCACACTTGAAGGAAACACTTGCACAGCAGAATCCTACAAGCTTTGATTTCCAGATACAGCACGTCAGAGTCAAGGCAAGGCAGTCAGTGCAAAAACAGTCCGGGTATCGTACAGATTGCTATGGTACATGCAAGGGCAAGGCAAGGCAGCAAAAACAGTACATGGCAGGCGCTAGCCCGCAGACTGAGGCCTATCCGCCTCGGGCGCGCATGCTGCATCCTATGTTCTAGGATTCAGGGCAGCCGCTACAGACTCAGGGACAAGGAAGGACTCCCCGTTGACTAGCAGATTTACGAGCTTCAGCCCGCTCTGCTGTTGATTTGCGCCAGCACCTGAAGCCATTTGCCCCGCATTGGCTGGCCCTACGACATTTCCTGTCGTCGACGAGGAGGTCGAGGGGCTCCACATCACCGTCTGCGGGATCTGCATTTGTTGCATGGGCACCCCCAGCTGTTGCATTTGCTGGGGCATAGCCTGAATTCCAGCCGCCTTTGCCAGAGGCTGTGTCTGGGCCCATTGACCCGGCGGGGCAGAGGGCGGTGGGTCGGCCGCCTGCATGACGTCCGGTGCCGGGAAGGGAGGCGGAGGCGCCTTTGGACGAAGCTGCGTCGTGCCCTGCAGGTGCTTGGCCATAATGTCACATCGCTTGGAGATGCTATCGACCGAGGCATCCAGCGTGGCCACAGCTTCGGACAGGCTGTCCATGGAGGCCACAATCCTACTCATGGCAATCTCCATCTTCTCCATGGCCTCCTGTGTTTCCTTGAGCTGGCACAGGCACTTCAGCGTGCCTGGGCTATCAGCCGAGTTGGCCGTGTCCAGCCGCCTCGACACACCCATGATCCTGTTGACCACGTCCTTGAAGAGGCCGGCAAGGGAGTTGGTCAGCTCGACGTGCTTGTCCTCCACCAGCTGGTGCACTGCTTGCACCTGCTTGCTTGAGTCCCAGGCGCTATTCTCCTGGTGCGGGATGAGCTGCAGGTAGTGCTCGTCCAACGTCACCAAGAGGGTTCTGACCGTCTTCGCAGCCGGTCCATCGCAGAGCTGTTCCGACAAGGCGTTGAGTGTCGGCAACAGCTTGTCTCTCAGAGGGCCAAAGAAGATCTCCAGCCCGGTCTTGAGCTCTCCATGGAACGCCTTCGTGGAGATCACCTGTGGAGCCGCGTCGGAGTGCGGCTGCACATCATCTTTCCGTCCTGTGGACGTTTTGTCATCCGCAAGGGAGGATGGGGCCTCCGCCGGTGCGGAGACCGTCTTGTCCGAGTTCGCCGGCTCCTTGGCAACCTCAGCAGGCTTCTCCTCCTTTGACACCGCATCTGACTCGACAGTTTTCTTGCTGTCCCTGTTCTGGGCAGCAGCTGGCTGCTGGTCATCTTTTGGATCATATGGAGGTGCTGCAGGAGGCGGTAGGGGAGGCTCGTCTCGAGACTCCGGCGGTGATGAATTCGGGGATTGCATGGTGGGTCTCTGGGACCTGCGCTTCTTACTCCCACAGCCATGCCACAGGAGCAGGAGGGCAAGCAGGAACCAAGGCAAAATCCCGGGCAGATAAGGAGTCATCTCAATGACGACCTTGTCCGTCCATTGTGCATGAGTTGACAACATCTCCGTCTCCTCTTCCGTAGCTAACTCCGAGGCCAAGGTCTTGTCCGCAATGCCCTTGGGTCTCTTTAGCGGAGCCCCAACGTTCATGGCAAAGGCAGGGGAGCAGCGGTTGGAGCTTGAGGGGCGAGACGCTCTGGCGCAACATACAGTTTCCATGCGTTTGCGAAGCACACAGCTGCTGAGCACATCTACCCTTCGAAGCAGAAGTCTGTTTCACTACTCACAGTGCGGTGCAAGGACAGTACAGCAAGGTGCCAATTGTGGCAGTGCGGTCACAGGACATCATTGCCAAGGTGGCGGCGGGGGTCGAGGTGCCCTTGTACTTTGAATTCCTAGGGCACTGGCTATCTCATCGATCACCTGACGGACATCTCCGAGTTCCTCAGAGACATACGACACCTTCGCATTGAGAGATTGCACCAATTGCTCGGGGCTCGGCGCATTCCCTGTCTGTGGTTGCTTCCACGTTTGCACAGTTTTGTTGAATGCATGGATCCTACTCTCAAGGGCATGGAATGTACCAATAACGGCTTGGGTATGTTCCTCGTAAAGATTGTGTTCTCTATCCGTCAAAGAATCAAAAGACTCCCTAATGACTGCAAGATGATTTGCCATCTCCCTGAGAGTTTCTGGAAATTGCACTTGCAACGACTGAGTGTTTCGCTTCAGCAACGCTAAAATCAGAAGCAGCTCGTGATGCTGTTCCATAATGAGTCTCAGACGGTCGTTGAGGATCTTCCGGTTAGCTCGCCACTCCTTCTTTGTAGCAGCCAAAAGATCCTGAGTGGCTGTCTGCAGGAAGCTGGAGGGTTCCAGCAGCACCCCGTTGTCAACGGGTGCCTGCGGTCTCTCCAGCAGGCTTCGAACCTCCTGAAACTGTCGGAGAGTCTCCGTAACTTCCAAAAGGCCTTGGTCCAACCTGCGCAGCCAGGCAACAACTCTGCCTGCCACAGTTGCCAAGGCAACTAAGCAGAAAAGTGTCCAGGGCATCACGGTCGTTTCTGGGAGCCATGCTAGCCCTTCCTCAAGAAGCAGCGTCAGCCACATCATGTCGGGCCCTAGCCAGGCAACCTAACTGAAGCTGAGGGCATACTGCGGCAGGGGCCACAATTGACTCGCTGGTTTGGACACTGGCGTTTACTCATGCAGACCCTCGATCCGTGCAGGTCGAAAGAGTCTCCACGGGGGTAACGAGGCACCTAGGGCTCCCCAACAAAGTGCTTCTGCTGTGCAGTCCAATCGTACACTCCATTCCAACAGCTGAAAATCCACATAGTTTTTATCAGCAGCTGAAAGCGGCTCAAGGTCAGCGAAAGTTACAAGGGCCCGCAAGACCTCCTGGAGGGCTCCCATATAAGCCCTGAGGCGGGGGGCTTGTTGAATCCACGGCCACCACGAAGCAGTGTTGCCTAAAACCTCAAGCAGGAAAGCCTTGGCAGCATGCCCAGCAAGATCCTCCGGCAGACGCTCGAGGTGATCCTGGATCTCTTCCGGTTGCAGGACGAAGAAAGGTCGCAAGTGTGGCGGTTGCACCACTTCCACATGTACAAGGGCCATGAGGCAAGGTGGCTCTAGATTGTTATATAGTTACCGAAAAGAGTCATACCGTGGCAAGGCCTAACAGGTGATAAATACATGTCGATACATGCGCAAAAATCAGGAAATATGCAGGCAGTGCAGGCAGGCGGCAAGCAAGGAAAGGTAAGGGCAGTGCAGGCAAGAGCACGATGTCGGGATCCGCGTTTTGCACACGAACCCTGACCCCTGATCCGAGATTCACTCTGAGTCGAGCACTTCCACTACCTCTACAGAGTTCAAATTCTCGCAGCAGTCCTGAAAGTTGCTCTTTATAACTGGTTTCCTAAAGGCCCCGGGCAGCATGCCTAGAGTGTCGGCTTGTTCTGGGGTGGGGAGCGGGAAACCTAACATGCGTAGTCTGGGTACAATTTCCAGGTGTAGTGCCGAGGCCGTCATGGTGCAGAATGCAACAAGCACTACTCTGTCCGACGCTCTCTCCAACGGTTCGGGCACGTAGCCAGCATGAAGCTTCCTACGCGCGTCAAAAATGACCGGTTCATCAATGTTGAGAACAGTCCCTTGAAGTCGAAACCCTCTAGAGAACATCGCCGTAGGTCCGGCCCAATCCTGAATCCAAAGTCCTGACCCTGGGGACGAAGGGGTCAGGCAAACGAGAAGCGAGGGGTAGGGGCCGTTGTTAGTGTCCCGATGAGGCTCATCTCTGCATCCCTCCCGGAGAACGTAGGTGGTGAACGAAAAGCCTGGGGCTATAGAACGTAAAAATCTAGCCACGACACAGTTGAACAGCGGGACGTCAACGGAGTGCGATAACATCAGCGCCCTGTTCCTAGGATTAGCCCCACCTACAACGTAGGAGCAACCGTCCCGACTACGCTTCCGAAAAGAAAGCGGTAATCCGCGGAAAAGCCTCAACACTTCCTGCTTGGTTGGTGCCTGTCGTCTCCTGAGTAGGCAGGGTCAGGGCTTTAGACTCAACCGGCATGGTGAGCCAGTCGAACGTGACGGCGACATTCGGGTCCGTAGGGTGTGTTCCTAGTGACCTAAGATGGGCCTCTGGATCCCAAGGGTCATAAGCATCATACGTGAGGTCTATCCTGAACCTGTGCGGTGGAGGTGCTCTCGGTTCCTCAGTCAGGTCAATAGGGGCGTGGGGTGCAGGTAGCAGGCAGCAGGCAGGCCACATAACGGCATATATGGGAAAGCTGTACCTGATATTGACTCTGAGCCAGGGGCACTGCGA
>CAJNDV010005413.1:0-16426 GCA_905221635.1 Symbiodinium sp. CCMP2456 | reverse complement strand
AGTAAAACATGACCTTGCATGATGTTTCATTGTTGGGGCGGCAGGCCTCCCTGCCTGTTGCTCCATTCTGAATAAAAGGATGTCACAAGTGAAAAGGTTCATCTCCTGCAATGGAAAACACTATTTTGGAAGCCCTCTTCCCTGCTGAGTGCTTGAAAGTTCTGAGGTATCGATACTGTTTGCAACTCACGAAGTTCCTGTGGAAGCTTACCTCGATCCTTAGGGCGAAAAACAAAGGCCCGGGATAGGAGGCAAAAGGCGCGCTCTCTGTTCTCGAACGTGGCCGACGCCGCCGCAAGGGTCAGTGGGGCCCTGTTTCCTAGGAGCATCCCTGAGCACAGGCACATGGGAATGAGGATCGCGCATGTAGACAGCTGAGGGGCCTTAAGATGAAGCGCACCTATTAGGTTCCACAACTGCAAAGATCTCCCGTGCAGCGTGTCCGCCCCGGGCACGATGCTTTCTTGCACAACCAGACGAACAGAGGCTCCAGTTCTCCTGATGAGAGCAATAGCGACAACTAATCCCTCGGGACGAATGTCCCCAAAAACACAGGGTCCATTCGGCATTTCCTTAGCAGCACGAACGTGAAGGATATCGCTATCGTACGGCTCCTCCGGGAACCAGCGAAAGGGACGTAGGCATGCGTCTGCTCTAGCCACTATCACCAGTTGTCTTCCCAGCAGGTCACTGTTCGGGTGTCGCGGCTTCCAGTAAGCCGTCCATTCAGGTAAGAGCGCCAGCCAGGCGTCGCGATCCTTAGCTGCCGTCTCCCAGGTTGCTGGGCATGCCTCAGTACGCACAGCAGCATACACAAGCTGTATTTTGCGAAGAATCGTGTGTTTGACCCTGGCCAGCGTTGCTGACCCCGACATTTGGGCAAAGGTTCCAAAGGAGTCCCTTAGTCCTGCGAGCGGGGTTGAAAGCTGGTACCTCGCAACATGGCCCCAGTAGGTCCACACTTGCCTCAGCCATCTACTTGCCCGTGTGGGGATTCCCAAACATGACAAGAAGCATTTAACAGCTCGTCTTCTCGCAACCATGTTTGTGACAAATTCGCCCAGGAGATCAGGGGGCAAGTCCATTAGCCCTAGCAGCAGCGTATTTTGTTGTGCGTCCAGTTGTCTAACTGACACTGCGTCAGGCCAGACTAGCCCACTCGCCCAGGCCCATTTGGACGTTATGTACAGGTCAAACAGTTTGACTTTGTGGGCCCCCAGGAGCGATCGGGAGGCAAGCAAGCGTCTCATGGCGAAGTAGGCATTACTGGCCCTACAGATGGACCTCGCGAGGCAGACGGAGGGTCTAAAGTTAAAGGACAGTGGGATCCCCAGGTAAAGAAGACTGGCCGCAGTTTGGAAGTTTGGAGCGGTTGCACTTCTCCTCTAAGCCATATCGCGGGTGCTGCATCGGGCTCTGTCTCCAAAACGCAAGACTTCCTAACATTGATCTGGAGCCCTATGGCGGCCAGGACCTGGGCAATGTCTCTGGCTTTAGTTTGAAGGCAGAGGCAGTCACTGGCAAGGAGTAGCACATCGTCAGCGAGAAGTAGGCAGTGCGGGAGGTCCCAGCGCGGGAATGTATGTTGCCATCTCAGGACCAGTTTGCCTACGAAAAAATCAACAATCCTGCTAAAGAGCACTGCGCTGTATGCCGTACCCTGAAGCAGACCACGGCGTAGGGGCACCGACCAAGCTGAGGTCCCTAGTCGCATGTGAACCTCGTTGTTGTGGCACAATTGCCACAGGAGCCACGTCTCTCTTGAGGCCTCAGTATGAAGCAAGAATTCCGCGATAGCGTCCTGAGAGAGCGTGTCAAAGGCCGCCTTCACATCCATCTTAGCCAGGACTGGCTTGCAGCCGTGTCCCGCCGTGGCAAGATGCATGGCCAATTGCGCAGTCGCGACTGCGTCCACAGTCTGTGACCCTTTTCGGTTGGCGAACTGGCCCGCAGTAAAGGGCGGAAACTTATCATCCAGCCGTCCGAGGAGCATGCGGCCAAACACCTTAGACAAGCAGGGCGTGAGCGCGATTGGTCGCAGGTCGGCAGGTCCTGCCGGTTGCGGCACTTTGGGGAGGAGTACAAGATGTCCCTCCTTCCATTGGGCTGGCAGGTTCTGAGACCCATCCAGAATGGCATTGAAGGTCGCCAACAACTTGTCAGCACAATCCACCTGACAGAACACTCTAAGGGCTTCATACGTGATGCTATCAGCTCCTGCTGCCGCCCCTTTGGCCGTGTGGGCCAGCGCAGACACCAGCTCTTCTTTAAGGAAAGGGGTGCAGGGGACTCGCGAGTGTTTCTCGGCAAGTTTAGCGGCCTTACCTTGGTTGACACCGGGTCCATCGGCATCATACTTGTCCCTGTAGAAACCCTCGAGTTCTTTGGAAGCTTCGACCTGCCCCCCTCTGTCCTGAATGTACGACCCCGACAATCTTGTCTGAGTCGCACTGCGCCGCAGTTGTGCGATCGCCGCATGGTCACCGCTCTTGGCCCTCTCCAACTGTGACTGCTTAAACGAGGCTTGGTCTCTAGCCCTAAGCTGCGCTATCTCCGTGACCAATGCCTGCCTAACAGTCGGATCTACTGCAACTTTACGGCGCCTGATCAACTCTCTAATTTCTTCGCTGTCCCGATAGCGAGAGGCCTTAGTGCGGTAACGAACTTGGGAGAAAGCTCGCTCTAGCTGGTCAGCATCTGGGCAAGCTGGCAGTCCCTTGATGAGTTCTCCCCAACGCGTGCAATCGAAAGCCCAGCGTCCACAATTGGCGAGCGGTCTGCTCCGGGGTACTGCAGTACGTTCCTGGTCCGTGAAGGTGGCCACGACCATGTCGTGATCTGAGGGCAAGGCCATTCGGACGTCGTCCCGTTTGTGCACCTTGGGACGACCTTGGTGGTTCCTGTAAAGGATCCAGTCAATGGGCGCACCTAACCCCCGGGCATTAGGAATTCTGGCCGCGCCATCCCTGCGCGATCTGTCATCGATAGCTACTCTTGTATTGTTGACACACTACAGGTACGAATAACCTCTAACCTCACAACTTGCAACTACCGTTACTATCGTTCTTGTTAATCCTTTTTGTGCTTGTCGTTGATCATGTTTATTAAAAACTTTGGGCACGACGCCAGACAAGAGTCTGACCCCGAGTCACACGCACGGATCTTTTAGCACCCGGCAGGACTCGGGGCATTTAACGCCGGCCATGACAAGTGGCTTTAGCAGGAAGCCAGCAAAGGAGAGTCGCCGCCCTGAAAACCAAGGACATATACATCTCAAAAAATATGGTATCTTTCGCAAAACGAAACTAGCTATCCTCAAGCGGCGAGTTTGCAATGAGCCATAAATCCAACTCTTGATCGCAAGATCTCGCAAGTGATTCAGCCCTCAAGCTGCCACCCGGACCTTTCAACGACTTAATCCCAGCCCTGGTCCCAACTCTGTCTGAGCACATGTACAGCAGGGTTCAACAGTCCTACGCCATCGTCCCAAGTTGGCGACCTCAACACCGTGATGTTGCAAAGATAGCCCGGAGCATTGAAGAATGGCTCCAGCTCATACCTGGCGGGTTTCTGGGGGGGGGGGGGGCATTTGCGGTTGAGTTTCCAAAAGCCCAAGCAGGGCTTGAAGTCTTGGTGGCGGAGGGCTCATGGCTCCAGGGGTTCTTGCCTTTAGGAAACTTTGGTCAAGCTGTCATCCTTCCTAGGCACCTGGCAGACATTAATTATCTCGCAGCTCGCCCTATGCGTGAAACCCTGACCAAAGTCGCAAGCTGAAACCATCCGCCAACATCTCAAAAGGGAAAGCAATCTTGCAAGTTCAACCGCCGGTGCCACGCCGCGCCTCCGCCTCCGATCGGCCGCCTGCTCTGCCAGGCGAAGGTGCTGTCGCAGAACCTAGGCTTCCATGTGGGGCTTAGGCGAAGGAAGGCTTTCGGTCTTGTGGAGCCATGGAATTGCCGGTTTACCACCTTGCAAAGGTGCCGACTTCAAGTTTGACTAGGCCTTTTAACTGAGCGATTCCGGCTCAGCGGTTCGGTGTCTTGGGGGGAGGGGCGGGGTAGTGCTAAGCCTGAGTCGATCTTTGAAGAGCAACATGCAGTGCCGAACCACATCCCCTGATACTCCCAAGCTGCGCCAACACGAGCAAGGACACAGGGGCCCGCAATCAAAGTGCTCACAGTACAGCCGCAACGACAGGGAATAAATGAACCGGCTTCGGAAACAAGATCTACCACGATGCTTTGGACGACACTGCGGTCCCAACACGAAAGCCGAGCTGAGAACTGCGAGTCGCCAAGCAGCATTGAGAGCTGCAGAGCGGCGAAAGTCGAGAATTAAGTCCTCGAGTTCATGCGGCCTCTCGACGTATGCTGTCTCAGGTTGGTAAGCCTTCATACATCTGTTCTTGTATGCATGCAATGCATTCATGCACTGTATATCATAGGTATACATCAAACTTTCTTCTGTAGCACGCTGGACTCCTCCACTTCGCTTGGAGAGCCCATGTCCTGGGCAAGTGCTGCCCTTGGGGTCGGTGTGCTGGTAGAGGGTCAGGTCAGGAGACGCGTTCGCAAATTAACCCGAGTTTAGTGGCGCAAGAATGCGAACCTTTGAAAACTGTACCCTTCCTAGCCGGTACATTCTCTCCATAACTGCTTCCCAAAAATCGTTAAACATGCACACCTTAATGCTGGGATATCAGTGCGAAAGAACTTCCCTTAAACCAAAAAAGGGTACCTGACAAGGTCACAGACCCTCGACAAGGGCCCGAGTTGCATAAGATCGCGGGAAGAAAGTGTCGATGTCCACCTGCTCCTCGTAGGCAAGCCTGGGACAAGCAGTCATCACATCAACGATATGTGCATGAACATCCTGCGCCGTCCCATCGCGAGAGGCTTGGCCCTGATCTTGGGTGGGCCTTCGCAGATTGCGAGTGAGGCAAACTTTCGTCGTCAGCTCACCTGGGCTGCCGGAGCTCAACGAAGTCTGCAGAAAAGCTTGCCCGAGAACTTTCACATGCCAATAACATCCAATAACTATATCTGTAATATGTTTGCAGGTGTGTACATACATACATACATACATACGTACATACGTACATACCTATCATATTGGCGGGTAGACGAAGGCTTACGACGGCACTACCGCAGCAGTCGGTCTTGTCGTGCCAACAGTTCGAACTGCGTTCTTTATCCTTCCAGAAAAAAATCGCGAAGGAACCTCGGCCCATAGACTTCCGAGTGATGATACGGTTGGCGCGGAGGGTGGGAGAGATGTCACGGGCGGAAGCCCAACAGCATGAAGCAAGTTCAAGTTCAAATACGAGTATGTGATACACGGCAGAGCAAACAATAACCCAGAGTGTAAGCCTGTTCAATGCCCATGTTCTAAGTAAGGTGTAGGGCCGTGACCTCGGGATATGGTCGTCACTGAAGACAAAAGACACCCACCGTCAAGGTCGTCTGGAGAGGGCTCTTTCCAGAGTTTGCAGCGAGTTGGTTTACAGCACGACAATGAGCCTCCTTACCCGGGGCCCAAGTGCCACAGTGCATGCTGAACTTCGGACAAGCATCGACATCTTCACATACTTCGGATCTATATGGGACCACCGCAATGCGGCCCAGTGGTGAAGACTCAAGGACATATGCAATGATGAGATAGCTGCGAGGGAGGCGATGGAGGCTGGCAATGGAGCGCAGGGCGCGCAGGGCCTGTGGGTGGATCTGACATCGGATGGAGAGCTGGCGTTGTCAAGTCGCGGTTGTTCTGGAAATGGTTGTACAGAGAGCTGGAGTCTTCTTGGATGCAACCTTGCAGCACAGGACAAAATAAGAGGGCAACCATTCCACACCGCGAACGGCTAATCACAATCTTCACAGTTGTCTCAGCCCTCTTTGTCCGGATCTGCCTGAGTCGGGAATGAAATGGGGCAAACGGTGGCTACTCAGCAGACGAAGCTCTCGAGGCGCTAGCTGCACCTACAGACATGTACTTTTTGAAGCTTCAGGCGATGATAAAACCAAAAGCCGCGGCTTCAGTACAAAAGTACAAAGAGGACTAGATATCAATGATGGCTACTCTCAAGTAAACACGTGCTACGCAGGTTTTGGATACAGTGCTACGAAGCGGAGTTTGCATATGACACAGCTGTCACGACATGATATAGCGCAGGATGGCCGCACGTACAACTAGCAAAAAGGCTTAGTTGAAACGACACCTTTCAGAAAGCTTCTTCAGTAGAATATCGCCATTGACCATTGCAGTCTTTGCTGTTGCTTTGCTTTGCAAGGCACCGTAAAAGTCTGCAAGATGTGTGCCCCGTGCCATGCACAGCGCAGAGTTGCCAACATGTACATGCCGTACGTAGCAAAACAATAATTAGCGGCGAGCGAAGGCTGCTGTGAGTGCCTCTTGCGTGCTCTTAGAATGGACCAACAAGTAAGAAGGACTGGCAGTAGTGATGAGTACCCAAAAAGGAATCTCCCCAAGCAGCGGTAGTCTGTCTCGCTGTCTGTGACGGTCCACTTCCTGGCCACCCACAGACAAAGGTGAGAACAAGGCTAAAGGCATGGGCATAGCAAAACTGAGCTCGTCTCAGGGATTCAGTTCCAGCAGCACTTTGCCCCGCATGCTTTCGTTGAGCCGCAGATTCAGGAAGACGCTGATTACTTTGGCCCCGCTCTGACCCAGTTCCCGACTCCACGCTGGAATCTGAAGTAGCGCCGTCGAGGTGCAAATGCCACATCGAGGAGCTCGCGACTTTGTTCTCCACCCAGGGTGGGTCCAATGCCCTGGAGGCAGTGTGCTTATGGGCTTAGAGGTAGCGCGGCTCAAGATGACGGGCTTTGCGACAGTTCAAGCGGCTCTTACACATGTCAAAGAGATTCTGATATTATCTTAGTCAACTCTGCCGGTTTTAAAGCCGGTACTGAGCCTGGCTCAAGATTGGAACCGAAGCTTATACATGGGGCATGCAGGTCACAGTTTTGTACATGAGTCTGTCTGCCGCGCGCCAGAAGCAAATGACGAAATGGCCCACTCATTCCCACTAGTGACTAGTGCAGGGTATTCAATTGTGCTCGGAAGTAAAAGCTTTCATGCTCTGATTGCCGGAGAGCCACAGCAGCACCCTGCGGATGTGTTCGTCCGGGCCGTCGAAGCAAAACAAGCGCTCCTCGCAACGCAGTCTGTGTGGCTGCCAAGTTGTAGACACGAAGTTTCTCGGATCTCTGTTGCTGCTGCGCACCTGCCCTTACTTCCGGCCTGATATTCCTTTAGATCGATATGGTCCACGCCGGAAATCATGGAGAAGTGAACCCCGCATACCTCACCTTCTTTCCATTCACGTTGTGCGCGCGGCGAAGGTATGCCTCACTGGAAGCGAAGAGTGCGAGGAGCTCACAGATGCTCACAGAACCTCTTAGACTCTTAGTCTTAGACCACAGCCGCTAGAACTGGCCGAAACAAAAACCCTCTTCCCCCTACCCGCTTCATGCTTTCGGTCGAATTTGGGTGTCTCCGCCCTCGCCACTGGCCCTCAAGCCTCTCGCACAACCAAAGGAAAGCATCAAGCGCAGCACGTGCTTTCTTGAAACAAACAAAAACCTTACGGGTCAAGGCCTGCGGGCTTTAAAAACGCCTACACGGCCATGGATCTGAAATCACGAGCTCTCAACTCGCAAGACTCCCATACACTCGAAAACATGTGTTCCCGTGCAGCCTCGAGCCTCCACCCAACCCTCGAAGCTGCGTCCAAAAGCCTGGAAGTCCAACCCTAACAAGATTAGAGACGACATTAGAGATCGCTTTTTGACTGTCTTCAAATTCTGAACACTTTCGCAGCCATGAGGCTGCAAGTCGATCCTCCTTGCGGCAGCTCCTGCTTTGTCAAAGCAAGGCACCCTTTAATCACCGAATCAGCATGATAAGCGCAGATGAAGATCATGCTTTCAGCGTTTTTCTCTGTGCAGGCGTTTAAGGACATCCGTTCCGCTCTCCGGTGCTCATGGCACAACACACGCTATCCAACTCAGTGACAAAAACCCGCTCACCTAAATATTGGGAGCATTGATTGTACCTTGCGCTTACGAGGAGTTTGGTGGTCATTGCAGGGACACATCTCCCGGGGCTGGTACTTCGTGTCGGGGTCCTCGTAGCTTCGGGGCAGGCGGATACGGATGTGGGGATTGTGCGACTTCGAGGGGCAATCCGTCCTCAATCCTAAGCCCTCAGATGCTGCAGAAAACCAGGCTCAATGCGTGAGAGATGTTTAGCTTCCGAATCACCACCGTGTTCTTCCAACCCCAGGCCAAGAGGCTTCCAAGAATTCCCAGAGTTGCAATGCAGAGTTCACTTGGCTACGAGCCTGCATTGATTGATCTATATAAACGATGTCAAGAGATCATCCATTCGTCCCGAATTTTCTGTGCAAAGAAGCCTCCGCAGGACCATCTCCAGACACTGCAGCCTAGGCGGCCAAGGGCTCTCGCTCTGAGATAAGGACAGGGCCGGTTTGGGTGGCACCCAAGCTCGAGGTTGGAGTGAGGTGCAAGCTTCAGGTGCGAGTCCCTAGCCTTTGGGTTCCCTCGTTATTCGACTCGTCAATGAGGGCTCCTAGGTAGCATACAAGATCAAGAGACTGCCCCCACGTGCCGACAGCAAGGGCAATTGGGGGGAATCACTTCGGCCTGAAGTCCCGTCCCACTGACGAGTTCCCATCGAGGACAAGCAGATATAACTGTCGCTTGGCTTTAGTCAAGCTACGGCCCCTCTCTTAGAGATCACCGAAGTGATCTTGGCCGAGGTGCTCCTCACGCCGCCAGGACTTTGCTGAACGTGGTCTGGCTGGGCTCTCCTCGAAGCACCGCCAGGACTTTGGCTGAAACCGACTCAAATGATCCGCAGTTCGAAACGACTTTACGAGTTGGTCGTTGTGACCTTCGTTCTAAGGCGAGGATTGACAGCAACAGGTGCACAGGTCATTTTGAGGCGACGGGATACGACGATTTCATCTCGCCGGTCTCACAGCTGGAAGGTTGCCTGCATGTTCGAGTCCACCCTTTGCCGGATCCAGAGGAAAACTTGCACCTTCCCCGAGTAAGCATCTTACACCGTGAGATGCTCGCAAGCTCCATGCTCGACTCCTTGACGAAATGACAAAAGGGATTTTTACCCAGCCTTTAGAGTTGAGAAGCTGTTGGTCGATTCTTGAACTTCGACGAGCTGCCGTGGCAAAGGACAAACAAGTCCGCATTAATTTCAGGCACAGGTACGATGGCAACGACTTTTGTGAAAACTTCTGTCCCGCCGTTCCGCTCGCCCAGCGAAGAAACCGCTCCAGCAGCTCTATATAAAAGGCAGTGGCAGTGACTGGATTAAGCCTTCTAGGCGGCAAGCCCAAGTCTGTAATGCCTCAACTAAATAAACCCAAGGCCAATAACCCCCCCTCTCCCTTTTCAACAGGCAAGCTATGGCCTCGCCACTCTCCTCGGCAGTGCCATGTTGGGTCCTCCGGGCTGAGGGCTAAAGACAAAGCCCGTGTGAGGGTCGATTCTTGGGAACGCTCTGATCCAAGGCCTTCTCAATTCCTCGAATCTTCAGCATGGCTTCCGGAAATGGAGCAAAGCACAAGCTTCAAACACATAGAGGTTCAAAGGCTTCCAACTCTGGTAAAGCAATCCTATGAACACTGGACCGCAATTGTCTCAGGCACTCTCCAGTACCGATGTACCCACCCGCGTGCCCCAGCCTCCACAACAAGACATTATTTCGGATTCCCGGACCCGATCACACAAAAAGGACGATCACGGACGGTTGCTGCTGCTGGCCAGAATGCCCACAGCATACACTCGATATCCGAAGCCCAAGCAGCAAATCACACGGCCTGGAAAGTCCCTGCAGGCAGCCCTCGGCTCAAAACAACCCTGACATGAACAAATTGCACACGTTGGCAGTCTCGGACATTCACCACATTAATTGATGATGCGGATGTTCCTATGCTACTACAGTACTTGCAAGTGCACGCTTGGACAGGGCATCCAACAGCATTTCATAAACCACGTGATTTACGCCCGTCGATATCAAACCCAGCGAGCTACGTACAGATCTTCTCCAAAATTTCGGCCTGCTTCTCGACGTATGGCCCGGTGATGTCGGACTCGCCTGGGTTCGTTGGTTCGACAATGTTCCCGGCTTTGCTGTTTTCCTGACTGTCGTCATTCTCTCGGGCTCTATGCTGTAAAGGCGTAGGATGGTAAGAATATGTAAGAATGGGCTTCTGGCGAATGCTCTTTGTAGGTTGAGGAGAAAACTGGTACTCCAGGCACTCAAAATGGCTTTGCGTGGCTTTGCCGAGCTTGCTTGTAGACGCATCATGTCCTCCTCGAATCCCAGAAAAAACCGATCCCAGACTGTGGTCGATTTCTTCAACCAACTCTGATTTGCATTCCAAAACGGAGACAGAAGCGTAGTCCCCACGCACCCAGACTAACGGGAACATTAGCCTGGCAACAAGCCCTGACTTGCCTTCAGGCACGAGGAGGTGTCATTGAAGCTTTGGGCACACCTGCAGTTTTATCAAAAGACTACACAGGTTTGCAACATCGCTTGTCGGCTTCCTCGACACGGACACGGATACGCCGACTGTCTAAGGCCTGTACTAGCGTCTGCCCATGTTCGTTGTGGGCTAGTGTGAACCTAAGCTGGTTGTGCACCTTCGCCCTTCGCAGTGCATTCCCGCCCATGCTTGTTGCTGCATTGGGCTGTCCAGCGCTGCAGCGCAGATAGAACGTTATGCCGGTGGCTGCACTACAGCACTCGTGGCGGAGTAGGTGGAAAGGCCTAACAAGGCTTTCCACCTTTTGGTGGCTAAAGGCTTGAAATCGTACTAGATTGAAACATATTGAAACTAAGGCAGTCAGACACTCGTGCTTGACCAATCGGAAGGCAGCGTGTTGCATGCAGCACCCTCGCCTCTGCAGCACATCTTGTGCAGCCAAGGCCATTCATGCATTACACGTTGCCGGCCCAGGCAAAGGGCGAACGACGGGCCGTGTATCTCGGTTTCTGGACATGCTAACCTTATGTACGCAGGAATGACGCTGAGAGTAAGTAGTAAGATCAAATGCCATTCATGCTGCCCTTCAGCCAAAGCGTATAGAATCCGACCAAAGCGTATCGAATCCGTAACGAAAAGGATACCTGCAACAAAGTTACGGTCCAACCTGTTCCAGCATGACTCATATGCGAATTTGTACTTCGAGCTTGACTTGATGGTTGGAAGCGAAAATTGGCTGAGTGTACAAACCATTATTGATAAATACCACGCCGGAGCCAGCAATGAATTCTTGAGCCATCAATAGCCATCATAGCATAGCCCACAGTAGTGGACTCATCAAGCTTGGAGCTTCATTCTCGCAGCCGATCATACTCTAATGGCTTGTGCTTCGGCTAGCTTCAAGAGTCTTAACTGGAAGGTTATGGTTCAGGACGAATGGGAGCTTGGGTTTGCCGAGTACACATCGCAGTAGAGGTTCCGCAAAGAAGCTGCTGGTAGCATGAGACAGCAAATGTTGACGGTCACCATCTGAATCTTCCATGAAGTGCGCAAGGTTCGGTTCCCAGTTCGTCCGAGCAGACACATGAAACTGGACCGAGCTGCAGGCTCTACCCCTTGCACCTGGCCAGCCACCCCTTCAACAACGTGCTGACCGCGACAGAGGTCCCACGTTTCGGTGTTGAAAAGTGCAATCAGTCACAAGAGCTGGGGACAGTCGTCGGTTTACGAGGCTGGGAAAAAGCCAACAGTCGCAGGGCTTGTACCTGTTGGTGTCACGTTCCTCGTGACTTACACATGTCTGCGACATGCGTGGCAACTTCACGTCTCAAGCATTGCTAAAGTGGCTGTCGCGAAGTCGGATCTGCATGACTCGAGTGTCTTTGCGGAATATGGGTCAGGAGTACGGTACGCGGTTCGCACTTGTCGCTTGGTCCTGAACCGGCTGGGTCCATGCATCTTTACCCCTTATCTGCTGCACCTATGACCCACAAGCCTCCTGGATTGTGATGAAGGTTCGAGGACCGACAGCAGCAGGGAGGATTGGCCGAACTACTTGGTACATGCGAGGTGTTTGCTTTGGTTTTTGATATGGCGAGCTTGTCTTGAAGGCTGTCGAGCTTTGTAATACGTGAAACAAAATGTGCTGTCTGCGATGACTTTGTGCTGTGACGCATTCGAGGTGCGCAGGCTAGGAAAGCAGGCTTCTGTCCTGGCTTCTTGGATTACTATGAACGTGAGCTTCATTCGGTATTCCGGGGAATGTACTCCATCCAGAGCTTTAGGTGCCTTGTCATCAGGCCGCATCCAAGCAATCGGCTGATTTTCTGCCGCGGCGGGACCATGCGACATTCCGCTTGAAGCCTTCGTCAAGCCCCTGAGCATGCCCACACTCAGTCTTGAAACACATGAGCCCTGCAAGCTCAGGCTCTCTACTTGCATGAATCATGAATGGTTGTGTGATGTTGTCTGTGCCCGCCGCGAGAGGACATGAGCTGAAACAGAGAAGTGGCCATGCAGGCGCTGGGAAGCCTCACGGCATAGCCGACCCGCGTCACTGCGCGAAGACCTACGCTCCCTAGAGCTTCGATTTCCCTCCGCCAGAGAGTCGCTTGATCACCTCGTCCAGACTTGAAAGGTAGAAAGGTACGAGCTTTGCTGTCCAGGTTGACGTCTCTCAGCGTTGCGGATAGCAAGGGGAATTGTCGCAACAACAAGTTGTTGGGCTAGACGATTTTGGAGTTTATGCCATCAGCCCTCGGGAGCCGGAGCCCTTCAATCTGCATCATGCTGCTGCTTCATCGAAGTTTCAAGAATGCATCCATTGGCAGATTACATGCCAGCAGGCAATCAAAATCCTCGCCAATCTCTCTGACATCCCCGCCAATCCTGCAATCTGAAAGTCTCATCCCGAGTTGTCGATTCTACTGGAGGGCGGTGGTTGAGAGTCATGCCCGGTCCCAGCCCGGCCTGGCCCAGCGTCGCCACAGTTTGTGGGTCGTTGATGGCCTTCCAGACCTGCAGCGCCCGGTTCTGGCCCCAGGGTTTTGGCGGCGCCACCTTCTCCTTCGCATCAGTTTACCCAGGCCCCGCCACCAAAAGCTCTGCTGAATGAAACATCGCCCCTTGCTGCCTCTTGCCCCTCCCACTCGATCCCATCTCGCCATCGCTTGGCGAAGTCTCCTGTCCGGTCCAGGCCACCAGCAAGATCTACGTAAATGACAAAGGCGTACAAATTGAACGGAACAGTTAAGTACGCGTTCACTCTAAGGTCCTCTCCAAGAGCCCTGAGTCTCAGTCTGTCTGGTACCCGTAAGACAGGAGTGGAAACAACGCTTGTCTTGGTGGACCGGAATTTTAGCTGCGAGTGTTGGCAACGCTTTCAAGCGCAAACAGCCCGAAGTCCAACTTAACTGTCCGAAACAACTCAACTGAGGACAGTCTGTAGCTATGCCATGTGTAAAGCGATCCTTATGTGACCTTTTTGGGCGGCTTCCACTTATCAAGCCAAGCATCCGAAGCTACAGTGTCTTTACGTTAGTGGCTGGTTTCGGACAAAGCACGGGCCACTCCGATTTCCGAGCAAAATCAACCCCAAATCCCAGGACCGCAACAAACTTTCGAAGTCACATAAAGGTCCTGGTGCTGCCAAATAGAGCGGTTATACGTGCCTATCGGCCGACACGGCTTACTTGTGGAGAGACTGCTTCGCCGGTGCTGCAAATAGTGTAGTCTAGCGGCTTTCAAGGCTTCCTGCACGGTTTCCGGCCTCTCATGTGGTTCTTGGTCGGCACATAGCCCTGGCCAGCCAAGAAGCCAAGCGCACGGGACGCTGGAACTATCGCAAAACCATGCTATGTGCCGCGTAGATGAATCCAAAGTGATGGACAGAAGCCGGCAAGCGCTGGCAAGTTCGGCTCGTGCTGGTATGGACTGCTGAACCACGACGAGAAAGGAGAAGAGCATCGCGGGCGACAGCTAAAGAACAAAGCTCCCTCACTTATCCTGCCAGCTTTTTACGGGTCTATTGAATAACGACTTTTGGTTTTGGAGGAGACCCGAAGTCGCAGAAACGAACCCCGAACCCTCACCAAAAGGGAACGGTCATCCAGAATCGAATTCTTGGGCCGAAGGCAACATGCCGCAGCCACACCCCCCTACGTGATGAGACGATCTCCGCGTCTTCAAAAACGTTGAGGGGCTCACTTGTCATGGGCCGGGCCCTCAGGAGTACCCCGGGCCTCGCTGGGGAATTTCAGCCATCTCTGCAGCTTCTCCACACCGGCTGGCAGCAAGTCCTGTGCAAAGTCCA
The DNA here is from genome assembly GCA_905221635.1 of Symbiodinium sp. CCMP2456. Lineage (NCBI taxonomy): Eukaryota > Dinophyceae > Suessiales > Symbiodiniaceae > Symbiodinium > Symbiodinium sp. CCMP2456. The sequence goes on along the minus strand of CAJNDV010005413.1, from coordinate 2,060 downwards.
CGACCCATAGGATGGAGTCAACATCATATCAGGGTGTCAGAAACTGCGGCGAAACTCCAAAAGTTGCGAACCCTTCACATCAAACCTGCTCGCGCATATCAAACATGGTCAACCCTTTGTTGCCTCACTAGTTACGTTCGTGCTCCACAAAGGCATGAGCGTACTGAGGGAACACCAAGACGACGACCTGGCCAAAATCATACTTACAACCAGCACTGTGCCCTAATCTTCGCCCCGGAGGGATACTGATTACAGCGCAAACGCATGTTCGGAAGCCCAGTAAAGGAATCCCCAACAGCTACGACGGCTACGATGATACAGTCGGTACTGAACCAACCATCACAAGGAGCAGTTTGGGTGGCTCGCTGGGGAGGCCTCCGGCTTCTCAACGATCTCATCGACCAGTTGCCTTCTTCCGCAGTTGGCTGCTTCTTCACACAAAGCCGATGTCGAGCTTTTCGGTTTCTTGGGTTTGGTGAGTTGGACTCTCGTCAATTGCGGAAGCCTTCCGGGCCAGTGTCTCGAAGACGCAGACTTGGATCGTCCAAGGCAGAAGGTTGCATCCTTTTCATTCTCCAGACGTCAACGAGGTTCAAGGAGAAAGTCAGCTCAACTCTTGACAAACAGTTGGGCCCGAAGAATTACCTCCCAACCCCCTTAGCCAAACCACACTCAAACCCTCCTGAAAACTCTGAACCCATCAGTCTGAGAGGCAGCTGCCGGAGATCTGTCGAGGTTGGCATCGTGGCGCTAAGCAACAGATCCTGCTTCCGTTTGCGCTGTAAGCCACTCAAGTACGAAAGGGAGTGCCGTTCGGAATCAATGCGCAGAGCTGAGCCGTCATCGCACGATGCACAGGGGTTTATGGGGTGGTGGCAGCTGGGCCGCTGGCATCGTACACCCAGAGCAGCCTGTGCACCACCCGAGTAGCTGCACTAGAGACAGCAACAGCATCAGCAGCAGGAGGAAATGGTAGCATCGTCTCAGGTCACATGCAGCTCAACAGTGTCGGTCCTGCACGGGAATCTTGCAACCGAGCAACAGAATCTCAAACAAACGACAATCTCTAAAGATTCGGATTCGGACGAACATGTCTTGCGGAGCCCCCTGAACGGTTCGCATCGCAACTTGCGACAGAGTCCGCGACCTCGAGTGGTTCTCGTCTGAGGCACAGGCTCTGGGGTCTTGTTTTGAATTTATAGCGGGGTTCTAAGCGGCTCCTCTGCCGCTCGCTGCCCGCATGTTCTCGCCATCAGCCTGGGATTCAAAGGCCACACCCGTTCATGCAAACTTGGTACAGATGACCCCTGACCAGGGCACTGCTACTTTGGGGAGAGAACTCGCTAAAGTCCGTGACTGCAACAGGAATTCCGACTTTTGGTTTTAGCTTGTTGGACTGGCGGTTCAAGGTTGCTGCTAAGCCTTCAAGGCCGTGACAACGGGCCCACGGCTCAAAAAGGAACAAGGCGACAAAAGTAAAGCAGCCGCAGGACTCACACCAGTAGTAGGGGACGCGCATGCCGAGGGCCACCTGCAACCACTCGAGGGTAACCGGTTGCACAGCCATGAGCTAAATCGACGGGCCTCGTTGAGGCCCATGGAGCCCTCCCAAGTAATGATGCGCCAATCCTGTGCGAAACCCGCAATGGCTGAAGGCTTGGCTTCGGTCTCCAATTCCCCCCACAGTGTGGTGGCACTAATTATGGGTTTCGTACACGGTGCATTCAATGTAAAGAGACCTGTAGGCGTGTCATTCACGTCTACATAGTCCATTTCATCTGCCAAGATGCACAACATAACGCCAAACAGCAGCCGCCAGCCGGACAGGCACCGTTGATCACAGCCACAGTAGCTAGCCTTCGACACGGTGGGACCACAAGTGGGCGGACCCCCGGTGCAGCAAGGACAAGTCGATGAAAAGAAACTTCCGCACATGCCAGGTTATGCACAAGGTTTCATACTCGAGGGTTCATGCCGCTGGCTGGCTCAAAACAAGTGCACAAACACACACGCCCCCTTTTACCGGACACACACACACTTGCATTGCCGGTCGGTGCCGG
>CAJNDV010005402.1:77598-93062 GCA_905221635.1 Symbiodinium sp. CCMP2456 | reverse complement strand
TAGAGGTCCCTCGGAAACTAACGTGCATGCTTAGCTGGCACTTTTCGCTCATCGAGGCCACTGCCCTATTATTGTCAGTAGTTTTGGGAGACGACACCTTGGGAAGCAGAGCACAGCTACTGTTGCTGGACAGGGAAAGCAAAATGCCTGTACAAGCACCAGGAAGAATGCTAGAGCTGTCTCTTGGCTCCAAATTTACAGCAAAAAGAGACCAAGTCAACTGCAGTGCTCTTGCGAATCTGGCGCGTCTCTTGACCCTTTGAAGTCCGAAATTGGAAGTCCAGTTTTGGAAAGCATGCAGCTGTTGTTTGCCGAAACGCACTTGTTTGTGGCAAGATCACGCGAAAAACTAATGTGCAAACAGCATTAACAGTCAGGTGGGCAATTGTTTTTTCTCCTCAGTGCGGCTTCTCTTGATTGTGATTTTCCAACTATAAGAAGCTTGGTGCCGGAGAGAGCCACTTTCGAACCCGCCGTTTATCGAGCGACCGTTTCTTTAGCGGTGCTGTTAGGTCCAAACTGTAGCCATACTGAACACGTCTCAATCAAGTTGAGTGCAGCAGCAACAGCAAGATTGCCGGCAAGAATTCTTAGTAAGAACATTATCACAAGGTCAAACTTGGTCTTTCTTCTTCCAAAAAACTGAAAGACTTCTCGTGTGCATCTAATGGTTGAAAGACGCAAAAAAAGAACAGCTCTACAGTTGTTTTTTTCTAAGGAACGGTTTGCAAGCTTTCCAAAAGAGTGGGTCTGCGAAGCCTGTCCGCATTGACGCCAAGCGCACAGACGGTTCTCGAACACTGCCGCAAACAGAAAGCCAGTAATGCACTTACCAATCCTCCTTCCAGCCCTGCACCACTTTGCCGGTGGAGACAGCCGGGTGGCTTTGTTTTGCTTCTCTTGCACACGGTGTTGTTCGGTGGGTTTTGAAGAACAGTCTTAAAGAGCCAAACAGAAGAACAAACTTGGCTTGGAGTTTGTACAAGTATTGACAAGTGAAAATGAAGTCGCCACTTGTGGCTCTTTAGCTCGATTTGCAGCAACGCAAGGCTGCATCGATGTTTCAAGCTGGAGATGACCACCAAGACTGAGATGGACACGAAAGCAAGAGCTTTGTGTTCCTTCATTGGCGGTTTCATCAAATGAGCGAAGCGGAATGAAAGCGTGAATTGAAGCGCAAACTAAAGAAAGCGCAACACGCAAAACGAATGATGAAGCGTGCCCATATTTTAACAAGTAAAACAAAGTGCGCATCCTTTCATTCCATGGGTTTTGTTTTATTGCATTGATTTAGGCACGTGTTTGTTCTCTTTGGTGAAAGCGAGTTTCCGGGAGCAAGGCAAGTGTGAACGAAGCTTCTTCAGACTACCTTTGGAGACCGTTGCGATGTTGCACATACGAGAAAAGGTGCTGCCTTCTTGTCCCTTTCAAGAAGCTTGCGTAAAGAGGTCTCGCATGTATGCAGCTCAACACGTTTCTGTCGACAATATTCTCGCCTCTTTGCATTGCAGAAATCGCTTCAAGGCGCGTCTGACAAAGTATAAGTTGCATAGCCCTGTCTATTAAATACTTAGCAAGTCAACAAAGTCGTGGCGGACACCCGTACAAGTTCTGAACACTGAGTCTACTTGACGTATCACGAAGGCTCGTGGAGCGTGGGTGAAGGGAAGAGAGGGAGCACGGCAAGTAAGGCGGGCGGTTGCCGCCAGTGCTCTTTGCATTTAGAAGCTGCGCCATTTTGGGTGTTTGGCTCTTTGACCATCCAAAACAAGATTCAACGGATGCAACAGAACTTTGGGTTTCAGTGCAGGCTTATGTTGTCCGCTTGGCTTTCGGCCCAGGCCTCGCTTGGTTCCTTTACCGGGGTGTTCTCTTCAGGCCGGTGGCGGAGCAGCGAAGCATGGCAGATGGTCTCGCATCCAAGTCGAAGAGAGAACCGATGGGAAGACGGGCGCCTTTCAGATATTCATGTCATGTTCATGTCGTGTTTTCAATAACACGTGGTTTCGTTCCACTGACGCATCGGCCCAGCCTTAGGTTTTTAAGCTGTGCTTTGCGCTGGTAATTGCCTTGGTGACATCAAGCCTTGTCTTCACCATCAACATGACGACTGGGGCATTTGCGGTCGGCTCAATCGGAGGACAACTGCAAGATTCCATTGGCAATCGGATAGAGACGTATATGATCGGCAAAATGGAGCCGTTGCGAATCTATTTGCAGCAAGGTGTCAACATGATTGACGAGTTCAAGTGGAATCTGAGTCAGTGGGATGACCTGCAAAAGACGATTCCATATCAGCGGGCATTCTTAGAAACTTATTTCGACGAGTCGCGATGTTGCTCTGGACTGTGGACGAACCTTCAATACGATGATGTCGTGATGCTTTGCTGAATTTTGAGCATCGCGTTCCCATGCTTTGTCGGGAATCCAGGGTCTTGGGCCTAGGAATTTCAAAGATGATTCGGTGTTTGCCTTGAGTCCGATTCCAAATTCCGAAGGAAGTGCCATTCGATCGAGAATCCGGAGTGTGTTGGAACGGCAACCGGCTCAATGGAGTCGGAGATCGCCCGTGAAGACTTAGGTGGGGAGGCTCTCTGGGCAGGTGTGGTGCCTCTGCTTTAGCTGATGGAATTCGTTAGGTTTTTGTGTCGTTTTGGCCAGGGCAGATTTTGTTGGAACAATCCCCATAGGATGCGTTGTTGTGGTTTGGGTTGGGATTGGGTTGTCACGTGCAAGTTTGAAGTTCACGGTCAAGGTGCAGTATTCGGACACTTACACCACGGGCAACTATCCTGGCTTGGAGGCAGGATTTTGCCAAAGCCAGGGCCGAGTTCCCAATCTGCCACAGAATTGAACACCGAAGCATACTGCTGTTCGGGCTGCGGCACACAAACCTTGGTTGAGAAAGGAATTGAATCCATCATGTCCAGAAGCCCCAAGCCCTTGGCAGGTTTGCAATGGCACTTGCTTCAACGAGCACAGTGGAGACTTCGTGCAAGTCTTGCCCGCAAGGGTTTCTGGCGCCCGCAACAACACTCTGACTTTCCGGTGCTTTCGGCGAAAGACCATTTCGGGTTGTAGAGAGGCGACTGGCATCATGTCGTGCCCCGCAGGTGGTATGAGAAGAAGCGCTCCCTATCGCCATGGCTCGGTGATGAGTCCATCAGGCGCGTCGTCTCGCTTGGGATGGGTGGGAAATACTAAATACTAGATTCCTAGATGTCAGCCTAGCAGCAATCGCTCCTCGTGGTGTACTACCGCTTCAATTCAAGCTTCCGAACCTGCCAGCTCCGCTACCCAGCAGATCGTCCTCAAACCACTGTGGAAGCCAAGTCATTGAGATTAGGCACCGAGAGTACCAACAAACGAAAAGCTTTACTTTCAGCTCTGCCAGCGTGTCGGTCTGAAGTTCCGTAGTGCCGGAGCTCCCAACTGAGCGATGTGCTAGGTCCTGTCCAGAGGGATCTGCGTCGGGATGCAGGTCGCGAGACAGCTACTGGGCTAGAGAGTTTTTCAGATTTTCAGTTCCCCAAGCTTTATGCCCTAAACCATTCGTCACCCTACAGGATTCCTTTGGGACTTATACTGATATTTATGACTTATGACCAAGTGAGATCGCAGGTGCCGGGAATTGGGTGCAGCCCATCGGCTTCGTCCATTGGCCGATCCAGGATGGCTATTGGTGCCTTGGGTGAACTCAACAATTTGAGTAGGGTTTCGGCCTATGTTGTACTATAACTATACTACTATATTGTCGGGAACGACATGGGATACTATTCCGGTTTGAGGCGAAAGGAAGGCCAAGGACTACGCAGACACCCCATGTATAGGCTAGCGCATGCTGACTTTCTGATGTCTCAGCAAGGTACAGGGACATCCGCTACTACAACCTTTCCAAGGGCGAGGTTCGCTTTGCGACGCGGGTCTTTCCCTGGACCTTGTACCCTCCCGCAGTCCTTAAGTCCCATATGTGCCTTGGTGCGCACGAGTAATTTTACTCTTCGCTGAGCTTCTGAGCTGACTGGAAAGTGCTCCGCTCTGCGCCACTCACGAGGTTCACGCCCCTCTTCAGCCCCGACGGTGTCCTGATTGGTGGTTGGGTTGTGGGCTTCAAGTTGCACTGGATCACTTCCTATCTGCGGGACTTGGACAAGCCCGAGGGGACGTTTATCTTCATTGTCGAGCGAAAGACGGGGGTGCTGATATCTGCATCAGATCCACATGTCCCAGTCTTGAAGGACTATACGACGAGTGCCGGCATCCAGGACGTCATCCTTGCAACAGAGTGTCCTGACCGTCGGGTCTCAGAAATCGCCAAGAAGCTGCTGGACATGGCAGGTGGAGTTCCGGAGGACCCAGGGGTCAAAAATCCTTTATTCTTCTTTCCGTCTCCGCACTTGGGAATCTTGGACGGTCGCCCACCAAAAACTTATGTTCGAACCCTCTGTCAGCTGCATGAGTGTAGGTTAGGGATGACACTGACTTTGGGTGCCACGGAAACAGCTACCGTGAGATGGGCTTTGCAGTGGCTCTAACGGCCTTGGCAGCCTAAGATCAAACTAAGGTAGTTGTTAGCCAGTGTGCATAGTATCGCGCACACACAAGGCTCAATGCCGGCCGGCCGATTAATCTTCGTCGCAGTGTCGTTCACAACAGGTGTCCGCGTTGAGTGTGCCTGTTTGTGTGTGAGCCAAGCCGTCGTATTTGCAGGGTTATCTTGTTGGAGGATGTCTTCGAGTTCATATTGCTGTCTGTCTTCGTGTCTTTTGCAGCAATGCTTGCAGCATGTGTGTGCTTGGGAACAGGAGATTCAGGAGATGTGTTCGTAGGCCTCATTGTCTTGAAGATAGGAACGTATGCTCATTGTGGCTGGGAAGGACTGGAGCCGCGTGAGAAACTTGATCGGCAGGCCTGAAATTAAGACGACAGGCGGGGAGGGCAAAAAGCGTTGGATTTGGGTCCCTGGCGCGACCTTTTCCCGAAATCCCAGTCTCTCCCTGAGGCGTCGAGCCAGTGGAAGAGTTCGTTCTTACCCGCGACTTTGAGCACCAAGGCAGTGTCTCGTAGGCACTCGAAATCCCAGACCCCTACGACCCCGAATCTGCAGGCCTGGATTGGGTGGTGGTCATCGCGATTCCGGGGGAGACGATTTTGAAGGACATCAACGCAAATATGCTCCTGGCTTGGGGTCCGGGGTTGTGGATTTCAGCTTTCAAGTTTTTGTTGGTGGCCTTACGCCTACCTTCTTGTGAGAGATTCAGTCCACATGTCGGCTCTAGAGCCCCCGGGCACTGCAGTGCTGTGTATCCAAGAGGTAGAACTCGAACCCTAACTAACGTTGAACTACGAACTCAAGCAACAGCGCAGTAACCACAACACCAAAAACCTCGAAGATTCTGGATCCGTGATTCTAACATCTCCAGGGCTTTTTTCCCCCAAAAGAGGATTCAATTTTATGCCTTTGGTGAACGCCATGTCTTCGTCTTTGCTTCAAAGGCTCGTCCGACTGGTGGCCATCCTCGGTGCAACTGGCGGAATGAAGATCTTCTCTTCGGTGGTGCTCCTCAGCTCAGGATCTCAGAAGTCGCTTTGCCAGGTCGCTTTGAGGTGCCCATGCTTTCTCCCGTTCACTCCCCCGCCATCCCCCGCCATCTTTCGCATCTTTCTTCGGTTCTTGTCGCAGGACGCAGACAACTCCTCCACATTCAAACCCTACAAACTGGGTCTCTGACCATTAACCAGACACCCTAAACAACACGAAACTTTGTAGGTCTCGATGACCGATATGTTACTATACAACATATAGCACCGCCAGAGAGCAGCCATTCTTGCGACACAAAGGCTCACGGGTTTCTTGGCGCTTTCTGCCAAATTGTGGGGAGGCTACGGCGGCGAGGTTGGAGGAGATGCCGCCGGGGCGGATGGGAACGATGTCATCGATGCCGTGGACGCTCTACGTGTGTGAAAGACCCGCGAGTGCCGAACTCCCAGGGTGCAGACATGGGCACACCTTGAATCTGAAGCATCAGGTGGGGTTTTCTTGTTTGGGCAAGCGCTGCCTAAGGCAGCTCGCCGCTGTAGAGACCTAATGTTGTATGCCACCTTGCAAAGCAAGTCGTTGGCCGTTGAATCGTTGCTTAGGTTTAGGTAGGGTCTTCGTGGCGCTGTTTTCCAACATTCCTCCAAAGGAAGTGCAGCCAAGTGGATTGTGCACAGAGATATTGTCTTTCCGAGTCTTTCCATTTCTTTGCGTTGGGGGTGCATCCCAACACAGTTTTGAGTGTTGTGCCCGAGAGTTTACATCAGCTGCCGTAAGGCAGTTGTTGTGCCTGCAGTTGTTGCGCCTGAGAATGCTGAAGCAGCCGCGGACATGAGTGATCTAACATTAGGATGGTGTGGCTTCTAGACAGGATTCTTGTATAAAGAGCCTGTATAAAATCTTATGAGTGGGACTGCGGATGCAATGCATGTTTGACATGGGTATCGCTGCATGGTAAAATGTTCTGGGCCAGGAGCAACCTAGGAGCAGCTCAAGTATTTCGCGGAAAGTGTTCGATCCTGAGAACCCAAAGCTGATTCACTGATGCAGTTGCACTCGAACATGCTTGGCGAAGCTGGCAAGCTTGAGACTTCGGCCTGTAGGATGCAGGGTCCAGGCATGTCCCACTCCCGGGTTTTCTTGACGCCAAAGCTTGCAGTTCTCACAAGCTCCCAGGCAGCCATATGCAACCTCTCCGCCTCGAGAAGAGCCCTCAGCCTCCCGGTGAACCTTCGACCGAAGCTCCTCGAGACCATGAGGACATTGGCTCCTCTAACTTTGAATACTTTAAGATTTCCTAAGCCCGAGCCCCCGATGCAGAACCCCCAAACCTCAAACCCTGCACCCCAAGTCCCAATACCAACATCTCTGGCGAAGCGATGTTTGTGCGCTCTGATTGCCCATGGCATCTCCAGAGCAGCCAAAAGCCAGGTGACTTGACGAGGGAAATTGCATTCTTGCAGGTTTGGGGCTTTGGGGTTTAGGGTACTTTAGAGCATCTTAGGGTGAAGCACCAGCCTTCAATTTCCCAAGCCCCGACCCACATGTTCCTTCCCATTCCATCAGCGCAGGGCCACCTTCAGAGTGGTTTTGGGATGCGCCTCGATGGCTTCACTGGGTTTATGAGAATAAGTAATGTGGACAATTCCCTGGCACTTTGGAAAGTTTGTTGGGCTGGGGCTGACATTCAACACCTGCTCATGCCGGTGCTACGGCTGTGGTTGCAGCTGCTGCTGTTGCTGCTGCTGCTGCCACAACCCCAAGTCGAGTCGAGAGTTCCAGCTAGCCCGGAAGCTTTTGTTCATGCTTCTGTACCGGTCCCTTTACGTCCACATCCCTGGGTTTTTATTCGGCCAGGCCGGATTCGCCAAGAGGCCTTGGCTTTGGAGAGCTCGCGCCAGGGCGCCCGCCCAGACTCCAAGCCTTCCAAAGCATCTGTGGTTATCTTTTCTGTTGCGGGGATGGTCCTAACATTGGCCACGGCCAAACCCTAAACCCAAACAGCCGGAGGCATTAGAGAGCTTTTCGACAGCGTCCGCGGAGTTGTGGTAGAGAGCCAGGGCTCGGGACTCGGCTTGTCTTTTTCACGGCGTGGTACTCGACAGGGGGTTTAGTGTTTAGGATTTAGGGTTTAGGGTTTAACAGTTTAAGTTGCAGAGTTGTTCAGAGGGGTTGCTACAATGCTGTAAAGGTTCCATACAGGGATCTCAACAAGGGTTAGTCTCAGCTGTTGTGAGCCTTGCGACACGAGGAAGCCAGGTAGCCTTTAATTTCAGCCTGAAGCCCCCATCCCGAATCCGACCAAAAATCGGAGCAGCAGCAGCTGCTGCTGGCAGTATCCCATAAATGCTCAGGGTGACAGAGATCGGACCATTCTGCTTCGTGGGTGCCCAATCACATCTGGTCCTCGTGCAATTGAAACACCCGCTACCACAACAGAAGAGCTTAGTTGGACTGGGAGGCAGTCTGCTGCCTTTGAGAGCGGTCGTTTAGGCATGGGCAGGTTCGTATCGGAACTGGCCTGTGGCTAAACCTTCAGAGAGTGTGTTCCTTCAGGGCCTTTTGTCTCTGCAACAGCCAACAAAGAGCCGAAAACGAGGTCGCAGGTACTCGTGCCGTCCTCAAAGAGGAACAGGACTCACATCGTCCACAGTCCCTTCGCCGAGACTCGCGACAGTAGCATGTCTTTGCCTTTGTTCTGCGTGGAGGAGAAGCCTGCGGAGACACTCTCAGCAGTCAAGGTGCCGGAAAACAGAGCTATCGGCTCAAGCTTGATAGACAAGCCCCGAAACACTGTAGCTGAAGTTAGGACACCCGCGCAGTCATGCGGTTCTTCGTTGCTGCGGCTGGAGCCATGATGCCTTCCAGCATTCACGCACTTGTAGTCCAAAGCAGCTCGCTTGACTGTACGACTTCTTGTCATGCACTGTCCTTTAATATTGGTTCAACGGCCAGTACAGTCTCTGTGTGTTTTCTTTGCGGCAGCAGCCTTTGAATGGCCAAGGTCAGAATTCTTATCCTCAATGTGGGACAGAGTCGGGCGCCATCTTTCTCCAAGGTCCGAGCCCATGTCAGCATCCCACCATGTCCGGTAAGACCGGTAAGACCTCCCCATCCTTGACTTTGGATCTTCGATCCCTTTTGATCTTCTCCTGGAGGTCAGCCCACCAAGGATGCGTTTGATGACATTTACCGCTCGGCGGCTTGGGGCGGGGACGGCGTCACCAGCTCCAAGTCAGGTCCCTGAGAGACGAAAAGGGACCTGGGGGTGCAGCTTTGCTTGGCGATGTCATGGAAATCTGTGGCCTGCTTGTTGCGTCCCGTCAGGAACAGGCAGCTCTTGGGGCGTCGGGACAAAACTGCTTTGCAAGACGATCACTGAAGCCTTGATGGAGGTGGCAGCAGAGAGGAAGGCAGCAGGCCAGAGCGATTTCGAGCTGAATCTTCTGGATGCTCCCAGTGGCGATTTCTTCTGGATGCCCGGATGTCTGGAACACATCTCCTCCAAGCTTCCGGAAGGGGCCAAGCTGAACTATCAAGGAGTCGATGTCTCCACGGTGGCAAAAGATACAGCTGAAGGAAAGCGAGCGTCTGCGCAAGCGTCGCTGCCCAAAGTGAAGATCGAGCCTTTCCTTGCGATGGACCTTTCAGAAACGAACATCCTTGAGCGAACCTTTCCGGGAAAGAAGCTCCTTGGCTCGCAACGCTCGCCTGCAGCACGAGGCCCTTCACTCTGTTCATGCTTGTGGCCCAGGGCTTAACGGCTGCAGCATCAGCTGCCGAACAGCCCAGGTTTGATGTTATCAACTGCCACGATGCCCTTCAGCACAATCCTTTGAGTCAGGCATGTGAGGGTGAAAGGTAGAAAGTTGAACTGCGAGGGTGAAGTGTAGAGAGTTTCAAGGTTTCAAGAGTCAGAGATGTTGGCTTCAGAGTTTTGTCAAGGCCCCGAATTGCCAAACCCGACATAGTGACCTTGCTCGGAATCTGCGCGCAGCCCAAGTTGCACCCCCGCCGCCAGGTGAAGGAAATCGTTGCGAACTTCAACAAATGCGCCAATCGCCTGGTGGTGGATGTAGACATGGCCGGGACCAACGCGCAAGACATCAGTCCAGGACCGGTTGCAATGAGAACCCAAGTCCGGGGTTGTGGTCTCAGGTTTAGGGCGTTTAGGTCTGGCTAAATGCCTGACACTGCCTTACACTCTTTCAGCTCTTCGACGCGATTGGGCCTCCGCTAGTGAGCTTGAAGGAGAGTTCCGGGCTATCGACCTGACCGACGCCCCCTTCAACAACAAGCCGGACGCCGGGCCGCGCTTAAAAGGTTGAGGTGTGGAACATGGAATGCCATCCGCTTGTGAGAAGCAGACTCACCCAGGAATGCCTGGTGGTCAATCCCGACCCCGTGTCGGTTCCCGAAAAAGAGCACTTCGCCATCTTCAAGCTGCCTCTGACAGCGTAGAAATTGCGGTGTTGTGCATCCGTGGACAGCGCAACTGCGCGCCGGAGAAACATCCGCCGTCGGCGCATGTCTCGGGGATTCCTCCAACAACGGCAACCGTTGCTCTCATGATATCAGCATGTTGTCATCATCACCACCACGACGACGACTACTGTGACACTGCTGTGCTGCTACTGCATGCTACTGCTACTGCTTCCTACTCCTACCCCGCCTACTTTTATTCCACTGCAGAAGCTACTCATGCTGCTACTAGTACTACTTATACTACTACTACCACTACTACTACTACTACTACTACTACTACTACTACTGCTCCTGCTGCTACTGCTACTACTACTACTACTACTACTACTACTACTACCACTACTAAGCCCCTGGGCTCCAGCTTGTGAGAGAAATGATGTGTGAAACCGAGGCTGCTTTTAGCAACACGTATGGCCCGCTAGAAGGTTCTGGTTCCCCAACTGAACATGTCTGTAGGCTGCAGGATGGCATCAGATCCAGGGGGCTCCACCCATGCCCCTTGTGGTTTGTCCTCGCACTTCTTGCCTTTGTGATGCCCCCGACCTGCATGGCTCAGAGCACACCTGAGCCCGCTCCGTGGAGAACTGCTGAAGAGTCGGGGCCCCATTTGCAGCTTGGAGGTCCTTGCGCAATTGCAATTGCATTTCCTGTTGAGGGAGTATATGCAGGCAATCTGTCAGCGCATGCACCCGCGGGTATGTCTCAGGCTCGAGATTGGACAGTGAGTATAGTAAGGGTGCTACCATGCCGCCCAATCGCAGGGGGGCAACGCCCAAGGTTCGCGTGGTGCCCAAGGAGGGCAGAACGCCAAAGGCGAAGGCGAAGAGTACTATGGACTCAGACACGTCCACGAGCCCCAGCACGCGCAGACGCATCTGGGAGGACACCAGCAGTGAGCCTGGAGAAGCGGCGACAGCCTCAGGGTCGGTTCGGAATGGGCCGCCACCGCCGACGCCTGTCAATGACCCGACAAGGACGAGAAGCCGTTCCCCAGCTGAGCCCAAGGCAAGCTTCGAGGCGAAGGCTGGACCAGCGATGCCGATGCCGACCTCTGGGCCCCCACCATCAGGGCCTCCGCTACCGACACCAGCGCAGCCTGAAACGTGGCCTATTGGACCTACGCCTTTCTCGACCCTGGCAACCACGGGCCCCACAGATGCTCCGGCTCCACATGCTCCGGCTGCACCTTTGGTACCTCCTCCGATGTCGGCACCTATGCCTCTGCTTGGTTCCGGATCAGGGCATGGATGCCCGTACGTGCCCACGGTACCGGTGCCTAAGACAACGGTTACAGCTGGGGCCCTGGCGTCCGCGCCTGTTGCTGCTCCCGCTGGCCCCGGCCCATGCCGTCCACCAGGCTCCGTCAGCCAGGGCAGCGCCAAAGCCAAGGCGGTCAGTCAGACCAGTGGCGGCTGGAAGATCACGGTCATCATTGAGCCCCACAACCCGAGCTGAGCAGCCACGGCTTGAAGAGGATAGAGTGCACAGCCTCACATGGCATCTCTTCCTGGGACGCATGCACTGCTCAGGGGCTGGAAAGACTGATTCACTCTTTTGCTGGCGCACCCCTGTACTGTATCTGCACAGGAGCCTAATATCACACTATGTGTTGACAACTGAGGCCTTCCAAATGGTGCTGCCCATGGCTACCCTGGCAGGCCACTGTAACAGTGCTGGCAGATTGACAGCCCCCAGCCTTTGTCTCAGGGGGTGTCTCTGCGGCGCAGCCGCTGGCTACAACATCAGCCCCGCCGGAAGCCCCTGTAGGCATTGGCCCTCCATCAGGGTCCCTGCCCACATCACTCAGGTCAGACTCTGGGCTCTACCAGCCTCCAGAGGACACCGCCATGCGCAATGGTGGAGCGTCATGTACGACAGTCTCCCCGTCGCGGGCCCAGCCGAGTGCAGGTTACTCACTGCAACTGCCTTTGGATTGCCAAAGCAACCCCTGCACTCAGACAGCATTCTGTGGAGCTTCCAGAGGTCCCACCCGCAGCCCCTATCAGGATCTAGGCTGGGGCTAAGAAGCCGAGAGTCCCCCCGGAGCCACTGGACGCTGCACTCATCTGCAAGGCTGAAGAGCTGACAGCTGGTACGGACGTGACAGTGGTTGGTGGTGCGCATAGCAAAATACATGGCTACCATGCTGTCATTTTGAAGAGTGAGGACTCGGATGACTTTGCCTTCAACGTCCGCGTGCTGGAGGGATCGGCGGAGGAGCGTCGCAAGGTGTACACGATAGACCGTGCACACGTTGTCTACAGACCTCCTCAGGGTCAGGTTCAGGATGACGGGCTGGACGCGTCACTGCGGTGGAGAATTACACCTCCACCGTTAACGGTGTACTCTGCCAGGTGGCTGCTGGGGTGGCAGTCACTGCGGACCTTGGTGCCGCCAAAGCCTGAGAAGCACACTGGTTCTGAAGATGCTCCGGGAGACCAGGCTGCTGCCGACGGTGAGGCGAAGACCAGGACTACAAGGCTTCTGCCGACGCCCAAGATGAGTGCGGCGAACTCCTCTGCCGCAAGGCTTGGTGCTGAGGATGAATGGGTAGAAGTGGAGGTTGACCCCGAGGATCCCGAGGACTCTCACGAAGCTGCGGCTCTCCCCGCGGAGCAGCAATCAACTACTGCGAAGCCCAGGGAGTACGCCAAGCCGAAACCCAAGGAGAGATCTGGCCCCTCCCGACCTAGGTCAGACGGGGACACTGTGAAAGACAAAGTGGCCCAGCCCTCCCCGACGACTGCTTCTGATACCCCACCTCCAAGGCCTGGTACTGAACTGGCACCAGCTGTGCCCGAGACTGGCCTGATGACAGCTGCTCCTGCTGAGCAACCGGACGCTGCCTGGGCTCAAACCTGGGTCTGGAACCGCTGATATACCTGGCCCTACCTCTGGTGGCGAAGCTTCGAAGACTCAGATGAAGGTCCCTGCTGAGATCTCGGAGCCTCAGCCCACTCCCGCGCCTGCCAAGTGGAAACCACGCCGTCTACCCGGCTCAGCCATACAAGGAGGCGCGAAGACCCGGGCTACCAGCTCCACAGACCACACCACTACCCGTGGTCAGTCTGCTGCAGCCACTACACGCTGCGCTTCCCCTTTGACGGTCATGGATGATGGAGCTCCCGATGCCTCTGCCCACCACGACAAGGGCTCTGGGAGCATGGCTACAGATGAGGCCCGACCGCGCAAGCGAGGGTCGCGAGACAAGGCGGATCGGCGACCAGAGCCGAGATACTCCTCGTCCATTACGGCCCGATTGGCTGAACGGCCGAGGGCAAAGCCCTTCTGGCATCTCACTTCCGAGGATGAAAAATCCGAGGAACGGAAGCGCCGGCGACAGGATACTCCATCGGGCCGAGCATACATGGGGGTTTGCCGCCGCTACCCAGTAGGCAGCATGCACTGGGCTAATCTTCGACCTCTGCCTAGGCCGGCTCCACCGCCTGCTATGTCACTGCCACGTGACCCTGATGCCCGGTACAAGCACTGCTCACTACTGCGAGAGCTGGCTCCTTTGTGCAGGTATGGTGTCGGGCAAGATCCGGCAGAAGCTGCCTCGCCCCTACCATGCTGGCGGAGGTTAGTGCACAGTCACCCCTCCGGGAAGGGCCCCTTGCAGCCCCATCCAGGCCCTGGCAAATTCCTGATGCGGACGCGAAATTCCATGCTCAGGTTATTGCAGGCCTGTGGCTTCTACTCGTGCCACATCTTTGGATATGTTCTGGCTCCAGGTGTGCGGGCGCCCCCGCGGACCCCGAGCTCAATCCCGGCCGGAGCCCGACTCTGTCTCTGCACACCAGGAATATACCTATGGTACCTAGCCTTCCCAGGTCTGTCTGCTACACTGGCAACAGGCCAGCGCCCGCCAGATATGGCAGCCTCTCCTGATTCTCACTGTCAGGGCTGGCCGGATAGCTACCAGGATGCCACGAACTGTGCTGTGTGTCAGAGGTCTGGACAACTTCAGACCGCATGTGCGCCGGGGATTGCTTGGAGCACCACAGGCGCGCCAGACCACCACCAGCACTGCCGTGGATACGGATCTGCCCAGGAACAGGCACCTTCAGGACCATATGTGCCTCATGTACACCTACATTGTCTGTCAGGAGATGATCTGAGCCCCTGGGTAAGATCAGCAGGATCCGAGGCCGGTAAATTAGCAGATTGCTGCTGCTGCGCCGCCCCTACCGGGTCAGGCCTGCCTCCGCTACTGGCAGGAGGCTGCAAAACATCTCATACTGCATCAGCTGCACTACTCGCTTGTGCGTGCAGGAGGATGAATCTAAGGGCTCGCTCTTTTACCTGGCCAATCCCAGGTGTGCAGGATGTCGATCGCACTACCACAGTTTTCGCCCGACTACCACTCGACCTGCTAGGGCGTTTACAGAGGGTTGTCGCAACAAGATGCCCAAGGACAGGCCGGTCCCTGCTATCCCAGATATCCTTGACCTTGAGGCCATGGACTGAAGCCTGGCCCTCCTGCACGGAAATTGAGCCCCACGAGGCTCATAGGACCGGAGCACAGGCCTCGTACCCCCCTCAGATGTGGTGTGCTAGACACAATCACGCTGATGTTGTAGTCACATGCGGTCCATATAAGAAAGAGAAACTGCCAACACATCTCCATTTCTCAATGCAGAGCCTCTCCGGTCCCAAAGCCGGGGGTCGACCTACCCAATTCATACTGAGCAACCAGTGTGGGTTTCACCGATTAGGCAAGCCGCCTGTATTTACCAGGTCGATTGGGGTGAGGGTTGGGAGTGACTGCCGCCCACTCTTGGAACCAAAGATCCCACCTGTTGGGTTCGGAGGGAAGCCGTGGCGTGAGCATTCTCACTGTCTCATCCTAACAGGGACTGCCCTCGCTGGCTCCCTGTCTAGTATTCCGAAGCTGCATCCTATGCTTTGGATCTCTCATCTATTTTCATCATGGACAACCGCTCTAGCTGGCACCGGACCAAGTCATACTAACACCCGGAACGGACTGGACTGGGGACGCCTCCACTCCGAATATCGTGTTGCACTGTTCTATGTGTCTGCGCCTAAGCCCCGGTATATGCTGCGCTACCTACGCAAGACTCCGATTTGTCTGTGTGCCGTCATGGCTCCAGCACTACCGCACCTTACCCGCTCCATGAAATCAGGCGGGGTTGCTGTGACTCGCTGGTGGTCGCCTAGGCAATGGGCTCATGCGGGCAATAATCTGTCTCCAGGTACTGAAGAACGTGGATCTGCTCGTGCGGCCGCTCGGACATGCCTGCGCGGTCCCTGGATGCTTCGGTGGCTCATTGCTGCCACCCTCGCTGTGCCGACCACAGGCGCTCCCCTACCAGAGCATGGGTCCACAGCCATGCCTGGTAACCCCACGCCAACCAGGCCGGCTCAGGCCATGCCCGCACCCACTGCTGTACTCAACTTTGCCAGGAAGCGCTCCTAC
>CAJNDV010005402.1:60099-74221 GCA_905221635.1 Symbiodinium sp. CCMP2456 | reverse complement strand
CTACTACTACTACTATCACTACCACGGCTACTACGGCTACCACGGCTACAACGACTATGACAACAACGATGACGACGACGTATGAGTTTCGCATTGATGTGTAGTCGTTTCTTCAAGAATATGTGATCTGTTACAACGTTTAAGACGGATGGAAGGTTTATGATGCCAAAGATGCAGAACCCGGTAGAAGTTTAACATGCCACAGGAAGTAGAAGCAAAGCCTCTGAACTCCGGAAGCCAATAACCGAGCAGAGCCCTAGAATCGAGACCCTCTACCCGACCCCCCCGTCCGCATCATGGGTCTCGAGGAGTCCAGTGTGCCCGGGCGAACAAGCATGCAGAGGAGGGCCACCGTTTTCTCTTTGGTTCAGTCTTAAACTGCTGAAACCACCTCAAACGAGGAGCTTCCCGGGCGAGGCCCAGTTTTCTGCTCAAAGTCTCGAGCCTTCCCCTGTAACACTGCTGGGGTCTTGAAGCATAGGTGCGTTGAGCCCGAAATATCCATGCCTGAGTACTCCTCCCACGACCAAACCAAACTCTGGAAGGTGCTCCTCTGCATGTCAGCAGTGCCATATTGAAAGCCTGTAAAGGTACCTTGTTCACCAGCTGCTTGGTAATTGGGTTGCGCACTTCGAGCTATTTTCCATCAGCTATCATGGCAAGGTAGATGTGGTGTAGTGTGCAGGGTGAGTGGTAAAAGAGTTCCTGAATGGATTTGCCAGCGTTTTGTTGCCCACTGGCTCCGACGTCCCAAGCTTTTCTCCGAAGGATGTGACACAGTTGACGCGAGCTGGCCCCTTAGCGATCACCCGCCATTAGTTTTGAGCTTGTCTTGCACAGGACTTGAGGTTTCAAGTTGCGGGACTTGTCAAACGTGCACGAAAACGAACTTTCTTTAGGTGCCTGCCCGAATGTTCTAAACTCCACGCGCACGAGACATGAACCTGCTGAGATGGCTGATCGCGGCGATCCGCCTCCATTGTGCCGCCAGCATGTTTTTTGCATTTGGGGAGCTGTTTGTTGTATCTGGTCAAGACGTGATCAAGCCAGAGCTAGTGTGTATCTCAGTTTGCCTCATTGGTTGAAGTGCATGTTTCTCGGAGCTTGCAGGATAGAGTGCAGTGCCTAAGCATCGGGGGCAGCAGGGCCCTTGACCCACGCGGCCTCGAAGTTCCGCTGCATGGGAAGGCATCTTCTCCGTCGGTGCCTACAGCGAATCTGCGATCTGGACACTTGGAACTGCCTTTGTCAGACGCGTGTCGTGTTGCGCTTATCACGGTCAGATTTCCGCATGAGTTTCTGATACAGCTATCTTCACTGATTTGTCGTGTCTGTTGTCCGTTGCTCTTGCTCTTCTTGTCGGTGACAACGCTGTCTTGCATCTGCCCATCAGTGGATGGTCATCCGAGTCGACTAAGGCTTTGGTGCCACTACGGATTTGCTGCAGTGCCAGTACTCCTGTGCATAATGCTATACTTACGCACTGCATAATTGCTTGTCGTCTTGCTGTCAGTCATATGGACTGTCATTTATGTTCTGCAATCTCCATGTGCAATCATTGCAAATTATTGCTGCAGCACACGCTTTCAGTGTAGCGCTCGCATCGGTTACGGTCATCATCGTCATCATCATAATGATCACCATCGTCATCGTCATCGTCATCATCAACAACCTCCTCCTCTTCCTCATCATCACCCTCATCATCAACATCATCATCATCATCGTCATCATCATCAGCAACCTCCTCCTCTTCCTCATCATCAGCATCATCATCATCACCACCATCAGCTACAGCATTAGCACAACTAGCAGGATTACACGTGCCAGTGATGATCATCGTGCTACTTGAGCCGTCACACTGGCGTAACATGCCCAGGTGCTGTCGAACGCGTATCTCTTTCTGTTGCACAATGTTATTTCATTGTTGGTCCAATCCAGCCGTCATAAGCAATGATGCTCTTGTTTACATCGTTTTGTCTTACTTATCATCACCGTGATACAGGATACTTTCTGCACTCTGCTCAAGGGCCCTTACGTTCGTGTCCCAAGGACGACGGTGTGACGACATTGCCCGAACATCGCAACGTACAACCTCTTCTGCAGCGAGAGAAGAAGATGTGCAACACTAGCAAAAACCTTCATGCACCTAATCCTGAACTCTTTGCCGAAATACCATTGAAACCTGAAGACACTGCCAATCGCCAGTCTAAACAGACCAAACCGCCGAGCCCCCCAAGCCCCGAACAGGCCAAAGCCCTAAAGGCCTCAGCGGGCCCCTAGTCTCTTGGCCTCAGGAGATAAGTTCCTCGGGCGGCGATGCCCTCCTTTGGATGGTCGTGGGCCGAGCCGCGTTGGAAATGTTGGTTTTTGGATCATAGGTTTTGGCGCAGGTCTTGGTGCACACTTCGTGTTTGAGACTGAGGCTTCGGGTCCAAAGCCCATGGGCCCATGGGCATTCTAGTGTGGAGAGCAACTTGCCTGTTCCGGCCGTCATGGTCGTACACACCCATCCTAACTCAAAATCCCCACTCAGATGCTAAAGCGTCACGGCAGTTCTGCAGGTCTCCCCTGTATTGGAGGCTGCGCGGCGGCAGTTGATGCAGGCAGCGTATGGCAGAAGCGCCTATAACATTCTAAGTTTAGTTTGTCTCTCAGTGTTTCATCAGCAGACAATGGGATGATCGCATAATTAGCCACCCAGCTACCTATCAATAGCTCAACATAACGATCGCCAACAAATTGCAGGTAACTTGTTCGTCATCATAGCTGGATATGTGATTCGCGAATCAGGTAGACACCAGCTGTTGCCAGACGGAACGAAAGATAATTGGTGCAGTTGCAGCAAAGATCCAGGGTGGTGTTGCGAATGATAGTCTTTGTGATTGTCTGCATCGTCGTACGTGTCTTCGTAGCCGTTAGGGCCGTTAGTAGCCGAAATGCTATCGTAGTCGTCTTAGTATGTCTTAGTAAGTAGTGATATCTTTAGCAGCACCATTACACAGCATCCAGTTCCAGCATCATCATGCAAAGCTGCATCGTTTCTGTCGTCGTCGCCACCACCGCCACCAACATCATCATTATCATAAGCAGCAGCATCAGCACCAGCATCACCATCACCATGACCGTCACCGTGACCATGACCATCACCGTCATGGTCACCATCACCATCACTATGAGCACGTTGTCGTCGTTGTCATGATCGCCCTCGCAAGCACCTTCATCAGATCTCGACTTCATCTTCGCCATGGGCATGAGCACTACCAGACCTTAAGCACTTCTCGGCGTTTCCTTGTCAGTCTACACTGCGGCGCAGGACAGCCAGGAGCGGAGGATGGTCGAGGCACCGATTTCGCTTCAGCTCCTGGTGCTTTTGGTGTGTGAGGGGTGAGGATTCGATTCTCGCGTGTGGTGTGGGCTTCAGGATCAGGGGTCGGACCTGAGTTACTTGATGGAGTGACTCTTTGTAGGTTTAGATTGGCACCCAGAAGATTAGACACGCCCTAACCCGTTGCGCTCAAAGTATCTTGGGCCCGAGGGGCCATACTGAGAAGAGCACCGGGTTTTGCAGCTTGCATGCGAGCTTCTGGCATGTTTGCTAGCCCAGAATTCCCTTGCTGCAGCCTCTTCTGCAAAAAGGCAGAAGCGAACACTTTTCGCCAGCGTTTGGAGATGTGCGCTATGGAGGTGCGTGCTAGACTCACTCGGGCTTGTGTTTGACGCCGGAAAGGGAGAACTCGCTGGAAGGGTGCCGGGGCCAGGGGAGAGCGAAGACAGCTGGGCTTTTCTGCGTGGCTTTGGATCTCAGACTGGAGCCTATAGGGCCCGCGAGACCACTCCTTTCATTTGCAGTCGAGACTTGCAGTGACTCCTGTAACCCAAGTCGAGGCACACTTCAGCAGAGGCATGCTTTGGCTTGTCTTTGACAGGTGGAGGACCAAAGGTCGAAGCATCTGCGCGAGCAGGACGGGCGTAGTAAGCAAAGACAGTCGAAACAGAGATTTCTAGGTTACCATTATCGCTTGGCACCTCAAAGATTACTGTCGTTATGGGTTTCTGAATGATTCTGGTAGACAGAGACACAGATGATCAGCTCATCCAATCCATCCCCAGTTCTCTGGTGGTCAGGGTCTCTTGAGAGATGTTGTGTTGATGGTAGGCGGCATGTCATGCTTTTTGCAGGAAGCTGTCACAACCACCCGCCCTGCGTCGACCGTAGCGCGCTGCAAAGAGGGGCCCAATGCACAACCCGAAATCCGCCCGCTGAAAACCTAGTGACCTAGTACATGGCGCACCTAGTTGGTGTTGAATGCATTCGGAAACTCCACAATCGTTATGGACTCTGCGCGACGAAGCTGAACTCTCCCCGAGACGAGCTTCTTGAAGTCTATGTGAAAAGCACCAGACTTGGACAGAACCCAGGAGCGAATCAGAGTTCGCGTCCGTCAACAACAAGAGACGACCAAGGCCTTTCCAAAGTTTGACCGGGAAGGCTTACGGGGTTTGGGCTTTCTACGTTTCCGCTTTCAGAGGGTCCTCAGGCGGGCTTGGGGTACATGATGCGATGTTGTTGCAGGTTGTGTCGTCTTGTGAAGGCCTGAGACCCCGAAGGCACCAAAACTTCAAGCCATCAACGAATGAACACCAAGCCTTGCCTTCTCGGCCTCAAGAAGGCCATGGTGATGAAAGCCTTGACCCTCCTTGAAGAACGCCGCGAGCTGGAGGCTCTTTTGGGCACTTGTAAGAGAGGTCCTGCCGTCTGGGCTTGAAGCGTCCGAGGGCTGCTCTTCGAGCGTCCTGTGGTCTGTCGCTTCCGCCTTTCATTCAACTTTGGGCCATCCGTCACGCCGAAGATCGGGGTGTTCAGGAAATTCAACACGCCTAGAGTCTGGAAGAATCATGCATGTCGGGAACACGATAAGAGGCAAGAGGAGTCATAAGAGTTCCTGGAGTCGAAACACAACGAGAAGTGACGATAACTTCAAAAACCATGGGGAGAACCAACGTAGCTCTAAGTTTCTGGGTCACCTTGCCAAGAAAGCTGCCATAATCGCGAGGGCGACTAGACAGTCGTAGCAGTCGTACGGACCCTCAGAATCCCCACCGATTTGGGTGGTGAGCAAGTTGAGGCGAAACTGAAAGTGTCGTTGCCGTCGTCACCATGGCTGATCGCCATCATCGCGAGCATCGCCATCGTCTCGTCGTCGTCATCATCAGCATCATCGCCACCATCGCAGACATCTGCCTCGTCTGAGGCCCCCCCCGTCATTCCCATCATCGTCTTCCCTCATTACACGTCGAAAAGTCTTACATTAAACTTAAACCTTACTTGGAGGTTCATGGGTAGTCATAAGTTAAGTGGGGTTACAAGTCCCCTAGTAGGTCTTATAAATATAGTTACCCTACGTATAACCCTACTTATAGCTACCCATGAACCTCCAAGTATGACCCCTTGTAGACCCCTTATAGGACCCTAGGGAAACTATAGTTATAACCCTATTAGGGGACTTAGAACCCCACTCAGAACTACCCATGAACCTCCAAGTATACTTAAACCTTAAACCCTAAACCCTAAACCCTAAACCCTAAACCCTGAACCCTAAGTCTCGTGCGGAGAAAGAGGCTATTGCACTTAAAAAAAAAAACCCTAAACCCTAAACCCTGAGCCCTAAACCCTGAGCCCTGCAAGGTCCAAGCGCTAGAACGCCCCAAAACCTCCGGCAGGCCGCCTGCCGGCAGTTGGAGCTGCAAGCAGCGGTCCCAACAACGTATTTGAGGTCCAAGGCTTCGATTTTAGTGTTTAGGGTTTGGGGTTTAGGGTTTGCGGCTTGGGGTTTAGAGGTTAGGGTTCAGTTCGCAAGCTTGCGGTTTTCTACGGTATGCGAGCGTCGGAGCGTAGTTTCACTGCTGAGTCGCTACGCCCTCTGACTGGATCTTGTAGACCAAAGGCTAGCTTCCACGTTCGGGTTTTCTCAAGCAGGTTTCGGATTGAATCTCGCTTGCACGCAGATTCATGGTGAGGTTCTGGCGCATGGGCTGTTGGTATTTGCGGCATGGCCTTCTGGGTGCATCTTCGACAAAACGCCTCCCCCTACTCTCAGATCGTCAGCCCGAATCGGTCTATCGGCTCGAGAGCTTCGCTGGGAATGCAGATGGCATGGCAGTGTTAAGAGGTGTTTGGGCTTCACAGAGCTATCGTGTCTTTAAGGAGGGAGACCTTCGGGACTTTGGGATGGTTTAGAAAAAAATGATGGACGCTACATCTGTTGAGTAAGTCTGGCCGCCGCGGGAATCATGGTAAGCCAGGACCCGGGGAGTCCACTTCCTGGCTTCCCTAAGCCCTCAAAGCCTCCGGCCTTTTTTGCGGCTTCTGAAGGATCTCCAAGTTGCCCCAGAGGCTCCGAAGCGCCTCCAGGTGCTGGTGCTCCACGGAAGGTCCGAGCGCCTTGAGGCTTTAAGACTTTTACTGGAAATTCCGAGGGTTCCCTTCCTGGAAGAGAGAGGCCGAGGGGTTCAGAGACCTCGAGCCCTGGAGGCTCTCCCAAGTTCCCTGCATGTTCCCCAGGCAGTCCAACGCGAATTTGGCCAACTTCCAGCAGCTCGGCCATCCCAAGAAGTCGACAGCCCAAAGCAGAAAGCCACCAGAAAGTTCCTAGCTGAGCTCAGGATCTCGGGATTGAAGACGGCTTTCGGAAAGGACGGTGCTTTGGGGCTCTCGGGGCGAAGGGTTTGGCTTCGGCTGGCCCTGATTGGCGAATTTGGGTTTGGGAGAACGGCTATGGTCCGCGCCGTAACTTTAAGATATCTTCTCCAAACGGGGGTAAGCTCCAATCAGACGTGACTCTGCGTGAAGGCGAATCTTTGGACTCTGTAGTGGGAAATCGTTTCTTCTCTGTTGCTGCTGTACAGTTACGTAAGCCTTCAGCTTTCTATTCTCTAAGCCAGGGCTCGTGCTCCGAGACACTCAGCTGCTAGGACGTGGACTTCGACTTCTTGGAAGGGGCCCTGCCATGGACCTACAGGCTGAAGCTCCCTGCATGTTATATACCACACATGGGTGGTTGTCAAAATTATGGTCCCTCTTTGGGTCCGTAATATAGTACGGCACCTAATATCTAGGGTACCCAAAAAGGGACCCTAATTTTGACAACCACCCACATTCTCCACATACATGCGTGTGCTTTTTCATATACGCAACTGTTCACCTTCTGGGGTACCTACTCGTTACTAGCCAGAATAATTTCTCGGCCTTGATTGGTGTGTCGACGCCAGCAAGCAGCACATTACCATTCTCCATTTCTGGACACCGGATTTCAGTGTAGATAGTGGAAGCTTGTGAAAGTATGAAGATGCCTGGGACGGGTTGGGGGCATGTTGGAAGTTAGTTTTTGGTTTCCACCGGAAATCAGCACCTCAGCACACGTACGGAGAATATTGAAGCAGTTGTAATTCAAGCGGGAACAGCCAACCAAGAAACGCCTGCAAGCCCCGAACCCCGAACACGGAAGGCCTGGCGTGGACTTGCACGATGCGGACCCAATGTCCATCAACCTCTCCAAGGGCAAGGAGTTCAAGGCGCCATTTGGGGCTCGAAGTAGAGCCACAGCTCTTGAGACTTCAGCCCTCTTGTGGAGGTTTGGGGGTAGGGGGGGTCTGGCCGGCTTCAGAGTGCTTCAGGTCTGGATTCATGAGGTACCAGAGACCACGAAGTGCAGGTGTGGTTCACGCACACCACGGATGACAAGAGAGCATCCTGGCAGATTCAGTCGGCCAGACAGGCTCTCTGGTTTCTCGTTCCTGCTCTTGAGCGGCCTGAGTGAGGTTCAGCTGCGCTTGGGGGTCCATTGTAAAGGTGGAGTGTTCTGGTAAGAGGAGCCTGAAGATATACGTCTTTCGAAAAACTAGACCCATGGCTGCGCTATGAGGACCGGCCGGATCTTTACAAGCAGCAGGACCCAGGCGCGTGGTCCCTTCGAATTCAGTGCAACAAACAGGTCCACGGGTCGGTCATTCTCTGTTCGTCGTCACTGAACATTGTGCTTCCCCACAGCTTTTCACAGCATCTGATCTCGTTCTAAACCTTTGCCAGCGGTGGCTCAAAGTGATTCCGTCACCCCAATCTCCAAAGACTTCAGGCATCATTATGCGGAGTTTTGCCACAGAAGCCTTTCTCGGTTTTGCTGACCCAGCCATACTACTGCTCCTTCTCCTGCTCCTTACACCACCACCACCACCGCCACCGCCACCGCCACCGCCACCACCACTCCTACTACCATCACCGCCACGCCTATATATTAGCACTTGTGCTGGTACCGGCGTTCAATCATAATGTTCGTGGTGCGTGATTTCTTGTGTGTTGTCCCACAAGGCCGCAGGGTAAGCCCAGAGACCATCCTAACCCCTAAACCACTGAAAGGCATCCCTCCCCTAAATCTGGCAAGACAGCTGCATCCCAAGCGCCCGACTTCCTAGTTGGATACAGCCTAAGTTAGGGCCGAAGCGTGAAGCTCGAAGCCTTCTGAAGGTGTCTGTGTGACCTACGACGGCGTAGAAGCTGCAGTCGAGATGCTCCTTGACCGGGTGTCGAACGGCCCGCGAGTGGATGTTGTCACTTCGGCTTAATAATTCGAGCAGGGGTTTTGTGTCATGTTTCGACTGTTTCATTATGGACCACACGGGGACATTCTTGCAGAAGTACCTTGGGACTATAAGTCGACATCATTGCTAAGCATTCATTCTTGTTGAATTCGATGCTGGTATCGGGGGCACAGCGAACAGTCCATGCAGCTTGGACCCAACCGCCCTACTTCCGCCAACAAAGGAAAGATCTTTGAGGTCCCCACCTCCATTTGCAGTACCAATGCTAGGTAGGGTTTAGGGTTTGTAACTGTAGACTTGTTGATGGATCTTGGCTTCGCAGCTCCACCTGACGAATCTGGGCATGGGGCAGGTTTTTGAAATGCCCTGCAGCTGGGATGATTGCCATGGCGAAGTTTCCTCATAACTGAGATGAACAGGAAGCAGAAGTGCCTTCCTGTGTTGGGCTTCTACGCAGTGGTGTGCAAGTTGAATATCGTTAGTGCCGAAGTCTGAGTGCGACTTGTATGAGTCATCGGGAGCAGCGAGGTCGTCGCGATGTTCGAGGGCAGCATTGCAACTTAGCTGCAACGGTGCAGGCTCTCCTGTTGGCAGAGTGTGCACGGCAGCCACGCGTGGCTTCCTGGTGCTCACAGCGCCGTGGGTCATTTCCAAGACTACTCGGGATGTTGAAAGTACCCGCTACCCTTTCCAGATCTTGTCTATCATCTCTCATGAAGCCGGGGAACAATAAAACCTAAACCCTAAACCCTAAACCCTTTTTCTAAAGCATTTACCACACAACGGGCGTCTAGGATCGCTCCTCACATGCACTGGGGGAAGGCCCCGAGGGCTTGAACAAGTCCTTATCCATAACCTGAGCTAGGCCCCTGAACCGTTTAATCAAAAAGATCATTATCCACAACCTTAGTTAGGCCAGTGGCAAGACCTCTTTGAGCAGAGGTTGTGCACCTCGCTGCCGCCAAGCTCATGAGCCAGGGCCAGAGTGTGCCACTGGGCCTTGAAGCGCAATGGGCCTTAATAATGGCCAGCATTAGTCTCGTAGGATGGTTTACTACAATCCTAAACCGTCTTCTGATAATTCAGGCCACAGCCGCAGTGTCGGCGCCGTGGGGAGCCAGGCAGCTCGACCCCTGCTCAAAGCCAGAATCCTGAACCCGCAGCACATCCTGCACAAGTTCTGAGGCACGAAATCTCCAAGATCCGGTAAAGGATTTTAAGCCAGAGCTCAGCAAAAGCCTCAGGAGCAGCTTCAAAGCTTCGTGAACTCAAGTTTTCAAGCATTGCTCCGCCGTATTGCGCGATCATGCACATGGAGGGAGAAGAGGGGAGAAGAGATGCAGCTGTTCAGGTTTGCTGAAGCCACAAAAGAAGCTTTATCCTGTAATCAGAAAGTTGCGAGGCATATTGCTTCATCAGCAAGTTAGTGGCAAGGTGCCCTTTATACTGAATTTTCGTCGATGTCGGCGCCCTGAGGCCCTGGCCCGTCACGGTGTTCTTCGGATCCCTGCCCATCCGCGATGTGCCCGGGTGAAACACGAGGAGGGGCTAGGCCCGGTTAGGCAATAAGGTTATAGTATGTTATAGTTATAGTTACCCTACTTATAACCCCACTTATAACTACCCATGAACCTCCAAGTAGGCCCGGTTAGGCAATAACAGGAGTTGGAGGATTCGGGACAATTGGGGCTCTGGAAATTTCTTAGAGGTATCCTCGCAGGAGGGAAGACTGCCGGGCTCAGGGATTGCTATAGATCTTGGTATTGCGCCATGGTTATGGGACCTTTCGTATTTCTGGGATGCAGGTTTCTCGCTGGTGCCATATATAATGCAGCAAGTTGGGTGGTAGCAGTTCCCGTCTCTTATCTGTCTCGTTGTACAGGCAGCAGCAACAGTATCATCAATAGCACTTGCCATATCAACATGCCCTTTCATCATCACCATCACCATCATGATGATGAGGATGATCATCATCATCATCATCGTGCTCACAGTCATCATCATCATCATCATCATCATCAACATCAACATCATCATCATCATCATCACCTTCATCATCATCATCATCATCATCATCATCATCATCATCATCTTACCTACGAGCATCCGCATCAGAATGGTTGGCATTTGTATCGCCATGTCTACCGTCTGCATCATGACCCGGGGTGTCATCACCATCAGAATCATCCTCACCTACGATCTTAATCATCATCAGAACTATCCTAAACATCGAACGTCCTCATCATCGTGATGGCAAGGGTGTTATTGTTGTTGATGATGGTGGTGGTGATAGCGCGGCTTTTCCTGAGTGCACTCAGCGCCTCGCTTTGCAGCGCTTTGAGACTTCTTTGCAAATTGACGTCCCGGCCGAAAAGCAACCTCTTCGGACCTCTAAGGACAGATTCCTTGCTGCTTTCGCGGATGGTGCCAAGGTGTCCTGCGTCTCTTCCAGGGCTATCCTCGGGCGAAGTCCGGTGAAGGGAGCCCTCCTTGTAGAACAACTCCCAAGCTCGCAAGGCTTCAGTGCTAGGTGGAACCCGCAGATTTTTAACCTCCCGAACAATGCCTTCTTGAACTTTAGCAAATTTCCGTCGCACATCTGCAACTCCTCGGCTCTGCACTAAAGCACTGGAGCCTAAACCCGAAGCCCGGAGCTCTAAACCTCCAACCCATTCAGCCCGAAGTCCTCAAACCGCTGGGCCCTAAACCGGAAAAGCCAAAACCATCCCAAACCATCCTAAACCCTGAGTCCCACGGGCCCAAATGCGAAACCCAGGCCTTGAGCCCTGCGAGGGTGCAGAGGAATTTAGTTAAGGGCTCTATAGGGCTTGGGCTTCCAGGCGTTGGGGTTTTCTCACGTTGTTCTGCAAGTTTAGATGTGTCAAGGAAGCATAAATGACGCATGGTATGTACATATGAATGATGCGCGTACCTATGTGCGTACGTTGTGTGCATGCATGCATGTTTGTATGTTTGTGTATGTCTGTACGTCTGCCTGCATGTCTGCATGGGTAGTTAGATGGAAAGCTGGATGGATGGATATACATATGTATTTGTGGGTGGAAACATATGACGGTTCAGTCCGGATGATTGCACATGTGATTATTCTGTGTGTATGTGCGCAGCTGGTTGTTTAAGTTGTTTAGTGCTGGATCTATGTGGACAAGACTGTCGTCATGCTCTTCGGTCTTTGATTCCCACCGCTGCAGATCACACACCCGACCATCCACGTTTTCGGCAAGAGCGACGAGTACTATTTCTATGGCCGCAGGTGCACACGTCGTCTGTGATTCAGGGAGGGAGAAATCCGAAATCCCGCGGCCGAAGTCCTCAGCTCCGCAGCAGGTTTCTAAGCTCAGGCTCCAAGGAGTAGGGCGTAGATCTGATTGGAGTTGCTGTTTCCGTGGTGATTTGCGGCCCTGCGTCAGATCTCAATTTCCGTCACATGTGTAAAGAAGTTCAATGAAGGTCTCGCACCCGTCACGTGCACGTGCAGTTCAGGGTTGAAGGACAGCCCTTCTCTTGGCTTTCGTTTGGTTAAGCGTCCCACCCGCGGGGCCTTATGAGAGCAAAGGTTATATACGGCCTGCAAAAGTCCGGTTCTTTGGTCTGCCTTTCCAGGGCTGCGGGACGCTTGGCTCCCGAGGACTACTACGAGGCCCAGACCTGACCATGTTAAGATCAGCTTAGTTCAGGATCCCCATGTACATAGCCTCATGTGGGAGTTTCCGATAATAAGGGGTGTACCCTTTTGGGGGTCCCTATAATAAGGATCCTACTATTTAGGGTACTATATTAGGGTCCCCTCTTTTCTGAAACCCCCATGTAAGCCACAGTTTGGGACCTCAGACCGGCAATTCCGAAAGTTGGCATCTGCCCCCACGACGATAGAAAACGTTGGCTTGAGTCCGAACCGTGCCAAAGAAGCTTCAGGACGTTTGTCGGAGTTTGGAGATGTGACGTCGTAGACATGTCCGAGACTACGTTCCCAAAGTTGTTTGGGCTTCCTTTCTTGAAGCCTGCCGTCCCAAGCCTTGCAAAGCCCCCCAAGACCCACTACTGCAACAAGAAGTCTCCAGGCACCTCTCATTCTCGAGCATATCGAGGGGCACCGGCTTCCGTCGCTGCAGCCCCAAGCAGGCATTGGCGGGTCTTCGCCGTTTCCAGATGAGAGTTTCCGAAAATAGGGGACCCTAACAAAAGAACCCTAAATAATAGGATCCTTATTATAAGGACCCCAAAATAAGGTACCCCCCAATTTTCGGAAACCCCCAGATGCGGCCCGGGCCTTGAAAGCTGTGAGCTTCCAGGTGCGCTCTACGCCCAAGTGGCGAAGGAAGTCAAGGTCTGCTGTGGAGTTCCACTCGATGGAGGCCGGGCTGAGAAAAAAATGTGGGGATCAAGAGAACGCAGCGGCTTTTTTTCTGTGTTTTCCTAGCCTCTGCAGCTTTCCGAGGTTACGACCCCGGCGAGTTCCATTCCTGGCGCCGCAGCCGACGACCTGCCTCCTGGCTGGGACCTGCTCCCCTCAAGACTGAGGAAGTCCGGTATGGTTACCGGTGCTCCGCACTGGACCGAAGACTTTGCAGGACCACCTTGGAAACCCCCCCCCCATCCTGAACTGAAGCAAAGAAAGCGGGGACGAGGATGACGGCCCCAAGCTGACACCGCAAAAGAAGCCAAGGCAAAGCCCCTGGCACCACCAGTCTTGGAGATGGAGCAGCGCCACGGCGCGATTGTAGGGTTTTGGGATGCCGCATGAGGTTTTCGCGGTTGATCCACTTTTGCGTCATCTCAGCGGTAAGCTTGGTGTTTTCAGCTGGTGGAAATCCTGAGCTCCTCCCAGCAAACCCTGGACTCCTACACCATGGCCGCTGGATTGCCCACTTCCACGTGCACCCTTCAAAGACAGCCTACAGGCCATTTAGGCATGATGTGTCTGATGCAGCATGTTCTGACTACCATAGTATATATGGGGATTTCCGAAATAGGGGACCCTAAGATAGTACCCTAAATAGTAGGAGCATGTTCTCAAGGAGCAACGGACATGTCATTGCTGAGATAGGCGTCCGGAAGTAAGAGCAGCCCTGAAGTTGGGGCCGATCCCAATATTTCCCTCACTAAACCCAAAACCCTCAACTCCTAAGCCCAAAACCCTCAACCCCCTACCCTAAAACCCTGAACCCCTTAACCCCTAAACCCTGAACCCCAAACCCCTAAACCCTGAACCCCAAAAGCCCAAAGTTCCTCGAAAGCTTTCCCTGGTTCCCGGGCAGCCCTGAAACCCGAAGCCCTGGCAAATCCTTTAAACCCCAAAACCCTAAACCCTCTAAACCCCTAAATCGCTAAACTCCTGAAAATCCCTAGACTCCCAAACTCCCAAACCGCTAAACCCTTAAACCCCCGAAAACTCCTAAACTCCTAAACCTTACCCCCCCCAAGCCTTGAGGATGATTCCGCGGAAGCTGCGGATTCTGGCTCTGACTGGAGGCTTTCTGTTGTGGGCTTGGGGTTCAATGCGGGGGTT
>CAJNDV010005402.1:16806-36851 GCA_905221635.1 Symbiodinium sp. CCMP2456 | reverse complement strand
TCCGGCTCCGGCTCCGGCTCCGGCTCTCTCTCTCTCTCTCTCTCTCTCTCTCTCTCTCTCTCGCTCGCTTCTCTATCAGTATAGACAGGCATTTTTGGTCGCAGATGGCTCGATGTGGTTTGTTCGTGACTGTCGCCGTGAAGTGGTAACCGCCCTAGAACGCTTTGGCACCATCGCGCTTCAGGTTCCTGGTCGTTAAGCTGCCGTTCTGCAGCGTGATAGCGGATTTCTGGTCCGACTGCGCCCCTGGACGGCAGTGTCACATCATATTTTTGGCTCATGGAAAGTTGTCGGGTTTTGGATTAATCAGGTTTCCGAAGTGCATAAACTCAATGTTATTACAGATTTAACGTAGCGTGAACTCTGCCCCTGCCCTATGGTACCCCTGCCCCTACCCTCAAACGGCAGTGCCATGGTATGTAGGGCTTCGGATCACGTGGGTAAAAGTCAAAGGTCATCCGACGCCCTTCACTTGAATCCTGGCTTGTCAGACCTCTAGACTTCGATGCTCAAGAAAGCCGTTGCCCAAAGTCCGAAGACGACCCTCCAAGCTGCGAAGCCTCTGCTGACTTCGAGACACCTACGCAGCCCACGCTGACGCCCTCAGCTCGAAAGCCCAGCCTCAGCTAAAACCCTGACCGTCAATGCCGCCCAGTGTTAAGATTGAACACCCACCGGCCGAGGCAACGCGCGTCACATGGCGCATGAGCGCCAAGGACCGCGTTGAGGTTTGATTGCGTGCCCTCGTGCTTGTTTTGAATTGCGGATTTTGGGATGAGTCTCCCGGGTCCAGGCTAATTGTCATAATGGTGGCACTGGTGCCAGTCGCCGATAGTGCTGCTGCTGCTGCTGCTGCTGCTGCTGCTGCTGCTGCTGCTGCTGCTGCTGCTGCTGCTATTGTCTCCTAAACCCTCAACTTTAAGAGGAGGAGCTCCAGCACAAACAAAAATGACCATAGCTCCACAAACTGCAGGATCCAGGAAGTCCGCTGTTGCCCGGCGAGCAAGGCCGAAACCCAGGGTTTGCCTGCCAGGGCTTTGAGAGGGCAGGAGAGCCAGGAGAGTCTCTGAAGAGGTCCTTGGGCCCGGTGGGGTGGGGAGTTCAGGCTCGGGTTTCGGAGGAAACTCTGACGTTGAGGCTTTGAAAAGCAGCTGAACTGCCCACGATTCGGATTTGGGATCAGCGAGCTGTCGCCAGGCAGCTGCTTCGTGATCGCCAACGACGAAAGAGCATCTTGTCTCGTCTTGCTGCTGAAAGATGACGGTCAAGGGTGGTTAGCGTCTTTACAGCTTCCGAGAGGTTTGGTTTGGCAGTGGGCCCGGGGTGTGGGTGTGGACGTTCCGCACAAAGCTTGCACCTACACTACCCCTGAGGGTTCTCCAATACCCCTGAGGATTCTATGCATTCTGACATCGGCACAGGTGGTCCTACACATCGGTGCCCACAGCACAGTGGCACTTGGGCCGTCTGCGCACCAGATCCAGAAAGTGAGGAAGATGCATGGCTTTGGGATTCGGATCCTGGGTCGGTTTCTTGGGGTTTTTCTGAGGGGCTGTTCTGTCAGTCTTTCATACGGTGGTTTGAGGCCTAACAGGGTTCCTATAGGGTTTCATAGGGTTTGATTCTAAAGGGCGAGAAGGCACTGTTGGATGGCAGAGCCGGTCGCCCTTGCATCCTACTTCAAGTCAATTCGCATCATCAAGGTCGTCAAGTGAGACCCCCAAGCACTTGAACCCTAAACCGCTTAACCCCTCAACCCCAAACCCCCTCCTAAACTTGCCCTAAACTCCTAAACCTCAGTCAGCCGGAGGGTTTAAGCTGCGGTGTTTGGACTTGGAGCGCAGCCTTCCCAAGGCGTAGTGCACCTGTCAGAAACATGATACAGGGTCGGAGTATGTAGAATGCGTGTGTTGGGTAATTAGACTAAATTTGGAAGAGTATCCTTATGGCACAATCTGGGCAATTCTTCAGGCCCTTAAATCAGTCTTCCAATCCTGCATGGCATTCTCAGGCATGTGCAGAAAAGACGGCCACGCATCCTCGAAAGGCATTGCAGAAGGAGCAAATCTCGGGCCTGAATCGTCAGCCTTAAGCTCTGAACCCATGAACGCTCGCTCCTTGAATCCTAAACCTTCAAACCCTGGAGACTAAACCTCAATCCCTGCCCTAAAAAAAGAGAAGAGTCGAACCCAACCCTAAAAAGACCTCAATCCCTAAACCCTAAACCCAGAGCCCCTAAACCCAGGAAAGCAGCCAGAACATTTGAAGAGGCGTTCTCATCTTCAGATTGTGTGCAGGTGGGGCCCGACATAGGTGTCAGAAGCCTTGGGATTCAGGGTTGTGCGGTTCGGGGTCGCAGCAGGGTTTTTAGGGTTTTCATGCCTTTCTGAACTGAGAATTGAGGACTTTAGTTCAGTTCTTCCTACCAACTCCAGTCCCGTATCTCCACCCCAAGGCCTTCAGGAGCTGGGGTGAGAAATGTTGAGACGGACCGACAAGAGGGGTTTAGGGTTTAGGGTTTAGGGTTTAGGGTTTAGGGTTTAGGGACCCAGCCCCACATATCCTAAACCGTACACACTACGTACCCTACCTGACCCCTCGGCCCCACGCGACTGCACCGGAGGTCGTAGCCCAGAAATGTAAGAGACGGAGTTCCTCGGAGAGCCGCCCGGCAGCAAGTTACTTACGCTTTCTGAGGCGCTTAGGGTCTGCAGGGTTTAGGGATTTAGGGGTTCAGTTATTCAGGGGTTTAGGGATTCAGGGGTTCAGTTATTCAGGGGTTTAGGGTTTAGGGTTTAGGGATTTAGGGGTTTAGGGATTCATGGATTTCGGGATTCGGGTTTGCGGCTTTTCAAATTGTCCCGAAGCCCTGGGTCCTTAAACCCTAAACCCTAAACCCTAAGTCCTAAATCCGAAACCCTACATCCTACACCCTAAGTCCAAAATCCGAAACCCTACATCCTACACCCTAAGTCCTAAATCCGAAACCCTAAACCCTCATAGTTCCGAAGCGCTTGGTTCCTAAACCCAAACCGGTATCCCTTCGGGATCCCCGGGTAGCCAGGGGAGCGTCGCCGAATTCATGGCTCCAAGACGGCTATGTTTGAGCCAGAAGTTAAAACCAACGCCCACACCTCTCCCAAACCGCAAAAAACCCTAACCTCCCCCCTCCCCCCCTTGAAGGCACCTCTTGTGGGTCCCTGGTGGACGACTCTTGCGAGAAGCCGGCAGGGGCCCGAGATCGGATGTCTGGGATAGGGCTGGGTCTCTGGGCACTTTCGGAGTCCCCGAGCCCCTTTTAACCTCCGACTCGGTTTCCCGAGGACTCCTCCGACCTGTCCCGCTCGATTTCGCCGGCGTGAGAAGGTGGAGGGTTGTTGTGCTCTGAAGACTTCGTGAACGGGAGTTGGTGCTCGGGACTTGGGCTCAGTGCGCTCCAATGCCTCAAGAGATACGTGTGGAGTATCTTTTGTAGCGAGCTCGGACGGCTTGAGCGGACAAGGCCTGACGCATTTAGCAGAGTACACTACATTCCTTTCTCGACCGGGGAGGCGAATTGGAGGACATCGTCGTATTGACAATAGACCCGATCAGAACTTCAAGGTTACGAGAAGCCAGCCGCAGGGAGCTCCCCACTCTGGATTCTAAAGCTTGCAAGCCCAAACCCTGCACCTGCCGGTCCAAACTCCGCCATACTGTAAGGTAGCTGCAGACTGTATCGGAAGACACCCGCGACCACCACGATGCAGCAAAAAAGAGCAGTCTCCAAGCCTCAATCAATCAAAGATGATTGTGGCCCGACGCTTGCACCGTGCGGTGCAGTCACCTCTTCGCAAGTCCCCGGTGCCTTGACGCTTAGTTCTAGTAGTTGGCGATAGTTGGGGCAATTGCAGGAGCTGCTGGCATGCTTCGAATCGTGAACAATACACTCTGACACTACAGGGTTTGACGCCATCTTGTCCAAAAGCAAGCTACAAAAAGGAAGGGTGGGAGCAATGTCTTGAGTTCGAGGTAGGGGTTGGCATTGTTAGAACTCAGGCTTCGCGGTTGTGGGGACGGTAGGGCATGGCAGCCGATGCTCAACACATCGACACACTGTGCAAACCCTTGCTTTCTACTGTGGGCAACTCTGTTCCTGATGGTGGAAAGAGATTCCAGAATTCCTTCGTCTACTGCACCGAATTCCGGTGGCTTCCTGCGATCATCCCGAGCCCTCCGACGGCCTTTGCTTCCTGGACCTTTGCCAGGAAACCGTGGATGAGGAACAGTAGGCTGCCCAGAACTTCTCAGAGGGCGTAATGTTGCATCCTAGACGTCGCAGGCTGTAAAGAAGTCAGACGCTTATTGTCGCAGGCTGTAAAGAAGTCAGACGGTTATTCTTTGTTTTACCACTCCGGCTGGAGTGTGAAAACCACGCATGACGACGGTGAAACTAGCACCGCGTCGCTGTTGTGGCCATGGTGCTTCTGGTCTTGAAGATGAATTTGAAAATGGTGATTGTGATGGTCCTTCTGGTCAACGAAGAAAAGGGCTTCTATATGCGTATGGTGATGATCTTAATGATGACGTTGAGTGTGATGTGAGTGATGATGTGAAAGATCCTTTATGAGGTGAGCTGCAGGATGTTTGATTGAGGGTCTGAATTCTGGGGAGCAACCTGGATTATGAGATTAGGCGAGCTGTGGAATGCGAAGTCATCCGCATCTTGCATGTGTGTGCACCGTGATGTGAATGTTCAAAAGGGTTGCTGCTGCTGCTGTTGCTGTTGGTGTTGGCGCTGTTGTTGTTGTTGTTGTTGCTGCTGCTGCTGCTGCTGCTGCTGCTGCTGCTGCTGCTGTGCTGTCACTGCTGCTGCTGCTGCTGCTGCTGCTGCTGCTGCTTCTGCTTCTGCTGCTGCTGCTGCTGCTGCTGCTGCTGCTGCTGCTGATGTTCATGATGATGGTGCTGACCGCAGTAGCGAAGCTGTCAATGGTTTGATGGCACTTCTGCTTCTGTCTGATAGGTATTCATGTGGAACACCAGTAGCGGCAAGACGAGGATAATGGTCTTGATGACGACGGGAGACGACGAAGATGTCGGCGGCAGCGTCAGTAATGACGGTGACTTTGGTGGTTGTGATGCTCATGGCGATGTTGATGATGGTAGTGGTCATCATGATCATGGCGATGGCGGTGGTGGTGATGAACCTTTCCATTCATGATGGCGATGGTGGTGATGACGGCGATGGTAAAGATTGCGACGCGGATTGCACTGATCCAGTTCTGCAGTATTTTTGTGACGTCACCTGACGATGCTGTTGTGTTGTCATCTGTTTCGCTCATCGTTATGGTATTCCTTGTGGGCGAGGTATGGTGTTTGATGTCTCGTCTTTTATCACGTACCCTAACGCACAATGAGACGAATGACTATGAGGGTATCGGAGAACGGTACATGTGAAGGCATGAAGAGCGTGACTGTGCCAACCCATGGTGTCGTTCAGCAAAGCATTGCGAAAGCTGTGAAGGGCCATCAGCAGATTCTGACTACACAGGCTGGTGATTGACAACACGGATATTATATTATGCAGTCCCCGTGTGCATCACCGTGAAAATGGTCCTGATCTGATGATGATGCTGCGGTGATGATGATGGCTATGCTGATGTCGATGTCCATCGCCAGTGGGCTGTTAGTGATGTGTATCTCAACGAAGATGACTACCGTGGTCACGATGCTGGCACTGATCGTGAGGGTGACAGGAGCCATGGTGATTGTTTGCGTGGTGTTGGTGATGAAGAAAAGGATGATGAGGACGATGATGACGCTGCAGAGGTTGCTGCCGCTGATGAGGATGATTTGTGATTGATGGTGAGTGTTAGTAAGGGTGGAAGCGATCCTGTTGGTGATAGCATTTCTGCCACGATGTCGTGAGTGGGTGCCTGCTTCCTCCCGCAGACAAAATAGACGACCATGTGCCCCGCACATCCGTATGTGTGGATAGTTCCGTGTCGGGCAGTGACAGAATCGTGAGCACATGAGGCCTGTAACTCGAGCAAAGCGCAAACTTCTACTTCTCTCCCGGCCAGGCCCTTAAACCCGAAACTCTGCACCCCTACCAGTTGAAGTCAGTGTATGGAACTACTGTTGCCATATGTCGAGCAGGTGCTAGCTACATCTTTCCCTTGCTGCTTTAGCTACTGCCACTGTGATGGTTCCTTGTACACGACTTCAGTTCATGCCAGCGATTTTTCGAAAGCCAGCGGGACTCAGAAACCTAAACTTCTATTTCGCTTGCTGCCTGACACGTGCAGCTGATTGGGGCTAGCGGCTAGCATCCATTGAGCTGACTGGTCAGGGATGTACTTGTCTAAAGCATGTGGCTTTTGGGCTCCTGAGAGGACCTTCAAGAAGCGCGTGTTTCAGCGCATTGCTAAGTTCTGACGCCGAACCATCTCCAGCCCATGGGCCCTTGCCAGAGCCTCAAACCGAAGTGTAGTCTCTTTGCGAGCTGCCCGACACAAATTTATTGTGTAAGTTTGTGTAAGATACAATACTCAATACTCATTTGCCACCACGCGCAGCTGCCGGGTGGTCGGCGTTTGTGTAGAATTTGACGTGGCGCCTTGCCTTCGGGAGGGTGCCGTGCGACCGGGATGCTCCCACTCCCAAGATCCGGTAAAGACGACTCCAAACAAAGCGGAGAAGAAGACGGAATCAATACCACCAGACCAACACGGGTCGATGAGCATTCCGAATTGCAAGCCCAGACTTTGAAGGGCCACGAAAAAAGGGGGGCTGATCACTGGGAGACCAGCTGATCGCTTCTCAGCTTCGGAGCATCGAGCTCCAGCATAGCAGAGCTGGGAGACTCAGCTCGGGGTATTTTTGCTCTGAGCTTTCCTCCTGTCCCTCTATTGGGGACGCTGCTCTGAAGACAGCAAAGTCAAGACCTCTGTGCCCACCTCCCTCTACAAGCAGACTCCAGCCTTCTCCTGTTGCCGAAGCCCTTAGACGAGAGCAGGGCAGCAACAGAGTCGCAAAGCCCTGGATTCGTACTCAACCCAACAAGCCGCTCGTCAGTCCTAGCCTTGCAGAATGGTCTGTGGCTTCTCTGCAGATCTGGTGTCTCTCTCGGGGAACTTAACTTAAAACACCAAGCTTGAATCATCGACTTTCCCCAATGCAGAGGCGACTTTGCTCCAAACACCAGAAAGGAAGGTCTGGATCGCCGAGCTGTAAGCCGCCGCACTCTGTACAGAAATCCCCGCCGTGGGGTTGATCAAGCTGATGCTTCTGGTTTTCTGGGTTGAACGATACCAACGGTTGTCTGTGCAGCTATGCTTACCTGTAGAAGGCACCCTTTTAAAAGCCTTTCGGTACTAGTGCACGTGCATCGACTGCGCGTGTTTTCGCCGAGTCTCTGAACCAGCAGCAGTCTGTCGTGTTCGGCGTGACGACGTCTGCTGTTACTACCGCTACTGTAAGAGTTGCAGGTTTGTCGTAACAGCAATATTTCCAAGTGCAGCAGGCATGGTGGGAGTAACTAATCTCAGCAACCGCACAAGCATTACCCATTTGGCCGTCTAGGGTGAGGCCGTTAATCGGAGTGTTCATGAATCATGATCGCAGAAGTCACAACGTCAGCCCCGTGCTTCTCGTCTCCGCGGTGGGGCAGTTGGAAAGGCGAGCTGAACCTCGGCAAAGATACGGGAGGGTGCCTGGTGTGTACGGCAGATTGCTGGTGGCACGAATCCATGCGGTTTTGGTGTGCGTCCCTTTTCTCCGTGCTAATGTCCACATCCATCCATGTGTCTGCCTGTCTGCTCCCTCTAAACACCATATATATATATGTAGAACAAAGAACGCACAAATATGTATCTGTATTTGTCAATCATGAAAAATATCTACCTATCTACCTATCTACTTATCTACCTGTCTATCTATATACCTATCTATCTATCCATCTGTCTAGCTAGCTATTTGTCTACCTATCTATGTATCTATCTACCTATCTGTATATGTACGCATGTGAATTCGGTCGCTGCAGCAAGAGCCTTTTTGTGCTGTGGAAACGTACATACATGCATGCATGCAAATGTAAGCTCACGGACACACACACAGAGATATGCATATATAGTTTTATGTATGTATGCACACACAGACATGCAAACGACACACAAACACACGCCCACACACACACACACAGAGACACAGACACAGACACAGACACAGACACAGACACGGATGCAGACACAGACACAGACAGACAGAGACAGAGACACTTGCACAGGCACAGCCACAGTCAAAGACACAGACACAGAGACAGACATAGAGAGACAGAGGCAGAGATACAGACACAGGCACAGCCACAGCCACAGTCAGAAGACACAGAGACAGAGAAACATAGAGACACAGAGACACAGAGACACAGAGACACAGAGACACAGAGACAAAAAGACACCGAGACACAGAGAGACACAGACAGACAAAGACAGACACAGAAAGACAAAGACAGACACAGACAGACAGAGACAGACAGAGACAGACAGAGACAGACAGAGACAGACAGAGACAGACAGAGACAGACAGAGCCAGACAGAGACAGACAGAGACAGACGGAGACAGACAGAGACAGACAGAGACAGACGGAGACAGACGGCCACAGACAGAGACAGACAGAGACAAACACAGACCTGCTGGTTCGATCAGCATGCCGGCTGATTCCCTGATTCTACACAGCTTTTGACAGACGATGAGATGGTTGGTTTTCTTCCACCGCATGCCAGACGCCAGGAAAGACATGAATGAAAGCATGATGCATGATCCGTAGCAAGGAAATCTGAATTACACTTCGCGCACCAGCACTTCAGGGATCCTCTCCAATTTACCTTGGAGCTGCTTGATGCAGTGGAGATGACTTCAGCCACGCCGTGCCGCAGCAATGACAATGTTGGGCCTGAAGCTTATGTGGGGTTGACAGTATTCCACCACCACGAAACCTTCTACATCATGATGATCAGCGGTATCGTCATTGTCACCTTCACCGTCATAGTCTAGCGTGTTTTTGTTTCGGATGTTGCCGTGGAGCTGTAGGGAGCCGCGAGGTGTCCTGGTTGCCTTTGAATAACTGTATGGGCCGAGCTTTGAGAGCCGCGATGCGAGGATCGGGATACACGGGACAAGGATTTCGGGGAACGTTTCGGCATGCGTGAGCAAGGTTGATTCTCCTGGCAGTTTGGTTCGGCTATGGCTTTTGGGGTCCGCTTTTCACAGGCCGGATGGTAAGTCGTGGAGCTTCACTGCCAGACAGCCAGAGCCAACTGTACAGATGTGTATTGGCTCCCGGTTTAAGGCTCGGGTTTCAAACCCCGTTCCGCATGAGTGCGAGCGTTCCGACGATCTCGAAGCCTTAGACTTTAGCTCATGTTTTTTCGAGAAGCACCCGAGCATTTGGCCGTCAGATTCAGTGAGTTCAATGGAATCAGAAGGGAAAAGAGCTGTAATGGAGCTGTTCGGATTATAAGAGTTGGAAGTTTAGCATTCGGCATGCGTTGAGGATTTTTTTCAGCCTGAGTGTTTAGGGCCAAAGTTTAGTTTCCTGCTGCCCCAGAGCAGCATTGCTCACGTATTATAGCTTCAAGCTTCACACCGTAAAGATGGACAGCAGCCTGAAAATGCAAAGCCCGAAGACATGTCGGGAATGCTCCAAACTCAGTCGACCCTTTTGCCGGTTCAACAACAGATCATGCTTCATTCCTGACCTGCGGCGGATGCAGATCCAAGAAGGCAGTGCAGATGCAGCTTGCGACCATCACCACCATCAACAACATCATCAGCCCGTCCGGCACCATAGCCCTGTCCGCGGTGGTGTTGCGTTTGTAATGCTTCCTCTGTCCTACAGAGTTGGGGCGTTTGTACGAGCTGTGTTTCTTTGCTTGCTTTACACAGCATGGCTTCGGCTCGTCTCCGAGCCCGAAATTCGCAAGTCTTTGGGCTCAGTCGATACAGACACGTAGATTTACCGCCAACAAGCCGTCCTGCTCTCGGGCACAGTGCGTATTTACGTTACGCCGCGGCAGTTTCGGCGGTTTCGGACTGGTCTTCGAGGCATTTCTGTGTCAG
The DNA here is from genome assembly GCA_905221635.1 of Symbiodinium sp. CCMP2456. Classification (NCBI taxonomy): domain Eukaryota; class Dinophyceae; order Suessiales; family Symbiodiniaceae; genus Symbiodinium; species Symbiodinium sp. CCMP2456. The sequence continues at coordinate 26,753 of CAJNDV010005402.1, read as the reverse complement.
GTCCCTTTCACTTCCTTTGGGGACCTTCGGGCTTCAAGTCTAAGTTGGGTTAGGGTTTAGGGTTTAGGGTTTAGGGTTTAGGGTTTAGGGTTTAGGGTTTAGGGTTTAGGGTTCAGGACTCATTTTGATGGACCTCTTAGCCTGGCTGGTAGCAGTCATTTCGAAGATAGGTTTACGAGCTCAAGGATGACTAGGCTGCCCGTGCCAACAGCACAAGGAACAACACTACTTGGAGGTTCATGGGTAGTTTTAAGTAGGGTTATAAGTAGGGTAACTGTAGTTATAACCCATATTAGGGGACTTATAACCCCACTCATAACTACCCATGAACCTCCAAGTAGCAATTGTGAGCAGATGAAAGATAGTATTCGACCTCGCGGCAGCAGAAGTAGAAGTATCAAGATGCTTCTTGCCAGTGTCATCATTGGTCTGGTGGAATTCACCGTGACGTCGTGGCCTAGCACGATGCAGCAGAACTTCACCTACTGATGTAGGGGCACGTGGCGGAGCGGCAGACGTACCCACAAAGCATTGAAGGATTATCCTTCAGATAGCTCGCACCGTAGTGTGAACATGTGTGAGCCCACCTCAATCCTACAAGCCACACCACTACAGAACTTCCCACGCCTTGAGGTCGTCACTGGTGATGCCACCGAAAAACTCGGTCAATCCAGAGCTCGATGAGGTGATCGCAACTCGGCTGCTGTCCTTTTCTTGCCCGAGTCATTATGAACAGTATTCCCGTTTCAGTCCCTACATCATGAAACTGTATCGCACCACAAAACCCTGTTCTGAGTATCAAGGCCCTATATTACTCTGGCTGCGACTACCGCTTGTGCTACTACTGATCCAGTGCCTGAACCCGAAGCTCCCCTGGCAGGTTCTGAAGTTGTGGTAGAGGTCTGGAAGATTTCGGGCAATACCTTAAACCCTAAACCCTAAACCCTAAACCCTAAACCCTAAACCCTAAACCCCAGACCTCAGAGAAAAGCTTCTGACATCTTGCAGCAAGCTGGAGAACTGGGTGGTCGCCTTCCTGGCCCGACTCCAAGATCCTAAATCCTCAGAAGATTTCGGCTCCTCTGCCACAAAACTCCCAACTCTAAACCCTAAACCCTAGACCCCAAAACTCCCAATTGACGAGACCCCAGACTCTGAGCCCTAAAGCCCTTGGCAGATAGGCGGCGGATGGAAAAGAGTTGGTGAGCAAAAGCCTTTGAGAAGCGCCCTGAAGTCCCCGCACTTCTCTGCGTTTCTTAGGCGCGACCCGAGCCAGTGTCCCAGCATTGGGGAGGGAGGGACTACAGAGTGAAGCCAAGATGCAGACGTTTTTTTTTTTGTATCTCTCTCTCTCTCTGTCCCTCTCTTTCTTTCTCTTTCTCTGTATATGTAAACTAATATGTGTCTTCATATATACATATACATACATATATATATATATATATATTTACAATTTTTTATAAATATGTATATATATATATATGCACACATACATGCAAGATACAATCCACATATATATATATATACATATGTATATATATATATGTATGCATGTATGTATGTATCCATACACAGCATACCAGTTTGAGATTCCCACACTTCCAAAACGAGGGCTTAGAGCTTCTTAGACTTGCTCCGTTGGTGTACAGTTGGGGTGCCTCCGCGATCTTACTGAAGATCCTGCGGTGCATGGTTGAGGGTGTTCAGGGTCTGAGGATTAGGGCTTTGACTTCGAGTTTCAGATCTGCTTAATCCTCGAAAGCCTTGTTTCTGGGACTTATATTAAGAGCAAAGGCTAAGTAGCCCTTTGAGCATAGGTCTTCATCGGGTTTCGGGAAGGTTCAGGGCTTAGGGTGTGAGGGCTAACTAGAGAAGCCCCTAGACCCTAAACCCCAAACCCAAAACCCTACATTAGGGGTTTGGCCCGGAAGCCCCAAACCCTAAACCCTAAACTAGGCTTCAGCCGAACAGGAATCGAATTTGCGCAGACTGTGGTGCCAAAGCTCCACGGTGGGCTTGGGCCTCAGCTGATGGGGCACGTGTTCGGGTTAGTTTAGGGTCTAGGGGGAGCAGTCCCTCGACCCTGAGGTCTTTGCAGCGCAGGTTAGTGTTGATGACTCTGGTAAGAAGTCTTGACCGGACGATTTGAAGTCACATCTGCCTAATTCAAGAGGAATCCTACCTGAAACTGGGCATCTCAGTTTACGTTTACGGATACCCATAGAAACATCATCCCAAGTACGAACAAGGCTCCGTGCAGCCTCGAAGCTGCTATCGTGCAAGCAAGCGCGGGGGAATCCCATTGCCAATCCGTTATGTTCTCGGTCCAGGGGAGTACTGACGTGGACAGAGAGGTCACCACACCAATTTGCAATCTGAGTCCGAAGGCTTGACAAGTCAATGGTTGTGGGTCCTGTAAACTGCAATCTTCAAAGAAAGGGACGCAGTCGAATCACCTGGCTGGTCGCTATCACGGCATACTGTAGGCATTGCCCGATCAGAAGATTCCTCAACAGAAGTTCCCTATAGTCCCTATCTAACTATACCAAGCCCATGTTCGAATTATTAAGGTACCTAGATGGCACCCCGCCAGCCCACACCCCGGCACGCCTGATTCCAAAGCCTTGGTGCCATGGAGGCCTCCGTGAATCTCGGGGTCCTCATATGCATCGAATGCAGTGGGGTTCACCGCTCGCTGGGGGTGCACATCTCCGTCCGCCCGGCGAGGTTTGCGCGGCTTCATCCCGGATCCCCCTGTCCTTAAGGTTCCTTCTCAACCCTAAACCCTAGCCCCTAAGCCCCTGCAGTAAACCCTAAAGAGCCCGCAACACCCGCGAAAACACGAACACTACGGTCTCCATGCCCGGACAGGAAATCGGTTTAGCAGGGTTCGGGGTTTGGGATTTAGGGTTTCAGGTTTAGAACTAAAGGTTTAGGGATTGAGTTTGAAGATGAGGGTTTAGAGTTACGCAAAAGTTCCAGGCTTAAGGTTTTGGGATTAGGCACCCAGTACCAAAACGTTGGCAGGGGCATCTACAATGCTAGTAAGAGCATCTCCAGTTATCCCTCTCAGCAATAAATCCTAAACCCTAAACCCCTAAACCCTAAACCCTTGAGGGTTTAGGTTTTTTTGATGTAGGGATTCTGGCGCCATGTGCTTTCCTTCGTGGACATCCTGAAGCTCAATGAAATGACCCGCACCAACTGCAGAGTGCCAACATGAACGTTCAGGGACTAGGGTTTGCCGGGGTTCGGGCTCGGGGTTTAGGGTTTAGGGTTTAGGGTTTAGGGTTTAGGGTTTAGGGTTTAGGGTTTAGGGTTTTGTACATGGGGGCATCGAGCTTCGATGCAGCGGCCAGGTAGTGAAGAGCGTGACGCTCGATAAGTGGAATCCAAAGTGGATTCACACCGCCGGGGCTCCCCAGTCGGTTTGCTGTGCCCACGGTGTAGTGTTCGTAGTTCGAAGATCGTCCAAGGGGTTTGTTCTGGACTCGTGTGTCGGGTTGTTTGGTTTCATGGCCCCGGGTACATAGCCATGTCAGGCGGCTCCCTCTTTTGCCAATCTCATGCAATGGCACGTGCCGGTCTAAAGCCTCAAGTTCTTGGAGCCCTTCCCCCTCTGCTGCTGAACTTTTCCTTCGGCTGAGGTTGGCAAGATCGGAAACCGCATTGGCAACGATTACTATCTCTATAGACTACAGAAGGAGCGGAGGGAACGTCGGGTATCCTGGGCATTTTATGGAATGTGACGAAAAGATGTCGTTGACATGCTTACCATGAGCTGATGTTTTTTAAGGTTATCGAGTATCATCCATGAACACATAGAAGTATGTTCAGCCACACCCTTGTTTACATTTACAAACCCTAAACCCGAAACCCTCAACCCCAAACCCAACAGCACCGACTGCCCAAGGCTGCCTTACCATAACTGGTATGACTTTTCAGTAGATAGTTCATACGGCAAGTGATACCCAAAGTCGGAACAAGAGCCATTTCTGATGATCGTGCTGGTGCTGAGATGGTGATGAGGGTGACAGCCATGAGCCATATTCTCTTTATAGTATATATATATATATATATGTGTATTTGTAGGGCCCGAGCACAGCAGCGAGCCCTGTCTTTCTTAGTGATCTCGTTCTGTTATGGACTGGCCACTCCATGTCACGCTGGCTTATCGACTTCATTTCTGGATATGGTGTTTCCCCGCTGCTAACGTTTGTTCCCATGGGCCGTTAGGGGGTCGGCCTACGTTACCTCCTCGCCGCTACAACATTTTCTCCGATGCTCCACTGAAGCTGGCTATGACTCGAATCACCGCTAGCGCGCTCCACTTACCCTGTGGATACCACTTACATTATACGTGGATCTCCTTCTGCACAAGACAGCCGTGAAACTGTTATTGGCCAGTCATCCTCTGGCTATGTGGGCTCTCATGCTCAGATGCGGGCCGGGAAGCTGCCGCATTCCACTTACAATATGACTACCACTTATTATGGACTCTCTGCCAGCGTATGTTTCTGATGTACGGTATTCATGAGGAGTTTTCATGATGATGAGTGTGCGGCTACCAAATCAACGTGCTCACGCGGATATCTCCTTTCTGGTGCCTTTTTGAAGCGACTGTTATTCTTGCTGCGTTCGGAGGGTGTGTCTCTTTGTGGACCCATGGGGCACACGAGACCCGAGCCCACGATCGGTCCGTGCCAACCTCATGAGATCATTTCGGCTAAGCAAGCTCTTCTATGGTAGTTTCTATTTAGTTTTTCTTTTTTTATGTTTGCTTCTGATTTTCCATACCGTCCACCTCCACAAAGGCACAACGGCTGGTGCTGACTGTTCCCGGATCGGAACTTGCGCGCTCGAAAAAATGTTGATACACATATTAGATGCTTGCTTCTCATTTTCCATACCGTCCACCTCCACAACGGCTGGTGCTGACGGTTCCCGGATCGGTATATACACATATGAGATGTGTGAGTAACCATGTATCATCATTTCTATGTGCGCTTTCTGGTGGAAGATGGTCGAAACATGAATGAACAAGGACCACCTGGGCGACAAAACCAACTATTCTGTCGAACTTAGCCGAAGAGGCAAAATGCGACCTTCGCTGGTTGCTTTCCCTTCAATGACGTCCGAGCAGCTTTCGTGATGCTTTGGCTGTGATGGAGAATCTCAGCACCATGCATCAGCCACCGTGGATGCATCAGACGGGTGGTAGCCATATACGCATCTTACATGTGGAGCGTGCCTATTATTTTTACATCAAGATACCAAGAACTGGATGAAATACCCTTTATTGCTGTAGTGCTGGTGATAAGTCTAGCATGCAGGTGGTGAGGCAACACTTGAGGGTGCATGCTTCCGGTTCGATTTTGGTGAGTTTGCAGGTTGGTTTTGGTGCGTTTTTTTGTTTCTTTGGGGGTATGTGGAAAGATCTTCCAGGATGCCGTGATCCCTCGTGAGGGCGACCCGAAGGACAAGCCGCTGGGCTGCAGGTTTGGGCGATAGGACTTCGTACCGGCTGTGTAACTTGTGTTATAGCTAGTGTTACACACGAAATTCTCCGTTCATGCCTTAGTTTACCTGAAGCATGGCAAGACTCATGATAGATGCGCCATGGCATGCGAGAGACCCTGGTTACAACTGAAGCAGACAACCGAAGCACACAGCGCTCATACAAACACACACCCACACACACACACACACATCAACTTCAGACATACATGACAATGAACCCCGAACACAGACACAACCAGGCAACAACGGGAAGAGAGCGGGCAACACCTGGCCGGTTACCAGAAATCGACAACGGATCAACGTATAATCGAACGACGAGAGTTCTCCAGACGTAATGAACATTGATGCATCTTTTACAGCAAATCTTGGAATACGAGCCAGTAAGCAGACAAGAAAGAAATTCATGCCTGCAACGGTGCGATGGTGCTGAGATCGCGAGTGATGATGCTGCAGCTGCCCATGATGATGATGATGATGATGATGATGATGATGATGATGTCGACGTGGATGATGGCAGTGAGGATCGGGATGGCAATACTTCTACCACCACGTCATTACAATCATCACCATCACAGTCGCCGTCACCATGACCATCACCATCATCATCACCGCCATCATCATCATCATCACAACCATGACCATCATCACTGTCGTCAGTGTCATTCAGGTTACCGTCATGACCGTCATTCAATCGACATCACCGTCATCGTGCTTGTCGAAGTTGTAGTTGTAGTCGCACCGGTTTGATTATCCGTGGCACGAGCAGAAGAACCAGTCAAAGATGACAATTGCCATACTGGCAACGGGCAATAATGAAACACCGTTGTACTGCTGCCGAACTTCATCACCGTTGCTTAAACATCTTGCCAATACCCAGCAAGCTTAAGCTCCAGCGCCTTTGGTGCGCTAGCTCTTGCTGATCTGAGGATCGCTGCGTGGATTCGGCAGAAGTACGAACGAAAGGACCCCTGCGAAGGATTTTGCCATGCAGAACCTATAGATTCTGGTTCCTTTCTTTCTAAAGCGTCCATCGTTGTCGAAGGCTGACAAGCTAAGGACCCGTCGAGCCAAAGGGATGCGTTGAAGCTGAAGGTTGAAGGTCTACAAGAACACTAACATCAGTCTTGTCGGTAATGGTAGCGGTAATGGTAGCCCCTCTAGTACTAGTAGAGATAGTATTTGAACCAATCGCAGTACAAGGTATAGCATCCACAACGGTCCAGCAGCGACAACCAGAAAAACAAGCATGGCAGCAATAGTGAATCGGAACAGCTCGGGCCGAAGACGAAAGGGGAGCAACAGAAACGCAGTAAAGAATCGGGAACAGAGCCCCCGCCACTGTTCAGAGCTTCTATCTTGAACGCTGGGGCATGGAACTTCGCAGTAATCTAAGTTAGACAGTTGCCAGGATTGGGTGCCCAGAGGTCAGCTGAGCCCATCTGAGCTTTTGGCCCAGGCGACGATGGAGCCGTAGATCTGCCGTTCGAAACGGTATAATGTCCCATAATGTCATAGCAGGTCATGCAACATACAAAAGACAAAGCACAATATCCTATCCCGTCCTATCCTACAACATAACAGAGAGTTTAATAAAGTATACGCCAGTATAGTATGACCAGCTAAAAAAACTACATATTATATATACACGCATATTCTACAACATGATATTACATTTTGTGTGTCGTATAACATAGCCTCATATAAAATCATGAAATGTAATGTAATATGCAGTAATATACTGATATGCTGTAACATACCGTAATATACTGTATTATGCTGTATCATACTGAGTATACAGCAAGATACTGTAGTATGCGGTGATATACGGTCATATTGGATAATATGTTGTGATATAATATAAGATACTGTCATATAATATACCGTAATGTAATATAGTGATTTAGTGTAACAGAATGTAATAGAATGTCATAGAATGTAATAGAATGTAATTGAATGTAATAGAATGTCATAGAGTGTCATAGAATGTAACAAAAAGTAATAGAATGCAATGGAATGTAATAGAATGTAATAGAATGTAATAGAATGTAATAGAATGTAATAGAATGTAATAGAATGTAATCGAATGTAATAGAATGTAATAGAATGTGAGAGGACGTAATAGAATGTAATAGAATGTAACAGACTGTCATAGAATGTAATAGAATGTGAGAGGACGTAATAGAATGTAATAGAATGTAATAGAATGTCATAGAATGTAATAGAATGTAATGGAACGTAATAGAATGTAATAGAATGCAATAGAATGTATTAGAACATAACAGAATGTAACAGAACGTAATAGAATGTAATAGAATGTAATAGAATGCAACAGAATGTAATAGAATGTAATAGAATGTAATAGAATGTAATGGAATGCAATGGAATGTAATAGAATGTAATAGAATGTAATGTAATGCAATGTAATGTAATGCAATGTAATGTAATGTAATGTAATGTAATGTAATGTAATGTAACGCATTAAAGTAGGATAGAATAGAATAGAATGTGAGAGCCGGAACCATGAGCTTTGGGTTGCCCCGATTTTGAGTTCCGGGTTTGTGAGCGATGTGTTTCGTAGTGTGTTGTGCAGTTTAGGGTTCAGGTTTTTTTTTGGATCTCGGGAGTTCAAATGTCTCTTCTGCAGCAGCTGTGACCTTGGGTTTGAGAATTTGTGCAGATGGCTTGGCAAGCTGATTGGCAGGGTGTGTCGCAAACCAGCGTCACAACAAGAACCGTGCTGATAATCATGCACCGCCGCTACTGTTAGCTGGAGCACTTGGCACGGTGCTGAGGGCTTGTCTTGGGCTAAACCCCAAGCACCTAAACGAAAACCCCGAAGAAGTCTGCCTGAAGCTCGGAGACCGAAGCCTAGGCCCAATGTAAATCCTACACCCCGGAAGTCCTAAAACAGAATCCCCGAACCTAATACGCCTAAAGTTCTAAAGCTCTGCTTCGCCAGGACCCTAAACCCTAAACCCTAGACCCTAAACCCCTAAAGTTCTAAAGCGCTGCTTCGCCAGGGCCGGGATGTGGAGTCGTTCCACAACGGCGATCGGGATGACCGAGGTGATCGCTGGGCGCTCATGGAGTTGGAGGATGTCAGGTTCAGGGTGTAGCCCACAGACTTCTAGTTCCTTCGACTGCGGAGTATTCATGCACTTTTTTTTAAATGGGGCCTCTGGGCATGATATACGGCATCCTTCAGCCTTATTTAAGACGGATGTTGGAGTCTCTTGGTGGTGGGGCTTGTTGGAGGGGCGCTGTGGGGAGGCACTCCCACCCGACTTCAGCAGACCTTCGATACTCATTGGTGACGTCGTCGTCGTAGTAGCAGTAGTAGCAGCAGCAGAAGCAGCACCGGGAAGCAGTCTCGAAGACTATCGGCAGCAGGAGCAACAGCCGTCACAGCAGAAGCCCTGAGGCGACGACCGCAGAGGCGACGACCGCAGAGGCGAAGATCGCCGAGGCGACGATCGCCGGGGCGACGATCGTCGTGGTGATGATCGTCGCGGCCACCACCTTACTATAAGGGCCGTAATGATTTCGAATCGGGTGCCGGGGTACATCACGCTACAGCGACAGTAAGGAACCCTATAAGGAACAGCACTTGTGAGTCTTCTGGCATGTATATTACACTTCCACGGTATCTGACACCCATGCGCCCAGGCTACGACGACGGCTTCGATCGCCGGCGAGAGCAGCATCCTCGAGGCGCTGGGGCAGAAGACCTTTCGTTTGAGGGTATATAGGAGTGACCTGTGCCCTTCTGGAACCCCATCGTCCCCCATGCATAGGCCTTGCCGCACTCCCTTTCTCTCAATACCAACCTTGGCGCGCGATGTGCCAGGCTTGGCGCACCAGCAATCCAAATGCATAGAAGGCTTTCAGACCACGGTGTGCACTAAGCCGTAGCCCACGGCCCTATGACCTCGGCCACACATGATCCCAAATTCGAAATGCCCCCGAAGCCTCAGCCTGAGGAATCTAGATCCCAAGTCCAATGCATCAAACCCCGAAGTGCACGCCCAAGCCATCGAAGGCTTCGACTAGCACATGAGAACCGCCCCTCAGCCGCTGGAGCAGCATCAACAGGTGTACAGCCCGCACAGCACCGCAAACATGCACAACCTCGTCAATGCTGACTCAAACACCAAGGGGTCTCATGTATTGTTGATACATATATATATATCTCTATATATATATATATATCTATATATATATATATTTGTATATACATCTATATGCACACACGTATGCGTTATTTAAGGTATGCATGTATGTATGTACGTATGTATGTAGGTGGGTAGGTAGCGTAGGTGCGTAGGTAGGTGGTAGGGTAGGGTAAGGTAAGGCAGGGCAGGGTAGGGTAGGGTAGGGTAGGGTAGGGTAGGGTAGGGTAGGTAGTCGGTAGGTCGGTAGGTCGGTAG
>CAJNDV010005402.1:1214-11850 GCA_905221635.1 Symbiodinium sp. CCMP2456 | reverse complement strand
CTGACTGCCTGCCTGTCTGCATGCATGCATGCATGCATGCATGCATGCATGCACACAGACAGACAGAAAGACATAGAGACGGAAACACGAAGAGACGGAGAGACAGGCTGATAGACTGACGGACTGAGATGCATCCGTACATGCATGCATGCGTACATGCATGCATACACACTTACATACCTGCATCTCCATGCAGGCAGATACTTTTGCACACACACACACTCACATGACGTTTGCGACAGATTCATTCTCCCTTTCTGTCCCCGGTTGTCTGTCCGGCCCTTTTCCTTGGAACACACATGCCCGCCAAAACCCCAGTGTTCCGTCCCAGGACTGGCCAGCAGGCAGCCGCCGCCTCAGCTTGTCATCGGCCGTTGTTGCATTTCTTGCACGAAGTGCATTTTGGGGCTCACCTTGGCAACTCTGTCGTTGCCATTACAGCGGCTCCCACATGATTCCGACGAACAATATGAGCAAGGTGTTGGGCACTGGTTTTCCGTCAGAGTCTGTCAGCCATCATCAGTACCATAAACTGTATTCATGATGCATGCCTGTGAGCATCGGCTGTCACGGGGAGCCAGGTGCGTTTATGAAGTTGTACTGGCCGAGAACTTCTGAAGGCATTTATGCGAGTTGCACTATGACAACAGTTCATGTACCCTGGGGCTGCAGCAACTCCTTTGGAAATTAGCTTATTCGCGAGGCTGTAATTCGCGCCCGTCGTGTTTCTTTCATACACCAGGGGCGATTTGATGACAGTATTGTGTGTAAGCGGCCGACCTTATGCTGAGTCGTGCAAAGGCCCCGACATACCAGGGCGTCAACGGCCAGGGAGGCCAACCGGCACTTTATGGATTCGTGGGTGTACCGCAAGGGTTCCGGATTCACTTCATGCGCTGGGCTCGTGGGCCATGGTTCCAAGACAGGGCTACTTGGAGGTTCATGGGTAGTTATAAGTGGGGTTATAAGTCCCGCAATATGGGTTATAGTTGTAGTTACCCTGCTTATAACCCTACTTATACCTACCCATGAACCTCCAAGTAATTTCGAGCTCAGAACTCCAGGGCCTGAAGACCGTCAGAGATGCCTTGGAGAGGGAGCCTTGAAATCGTCAAGGGTACCCTCACCCCTGAAAGTCCTGAACCGAAACGGGCTTCCTTTCTAAGCCTGGAAGGAGGGTTCACGACGAGCAAACGCCAGGTTTCAGAGACAGGAATTCGGATTCGCTAGAGCTTCAGAAACCAAACCCCGCACCAATGGCTTGACTCCGCTGGGGCCGCGGGCAGGCTTCCCAGATGTCTTCCACGGGCAGTGCTATGCCTGGTGTGTTTTGGGGCTTTCTCATGCGCTTAATTAGGATTTTGGGTTTGGGGCTCGCTCCAGGCTGCAGATGTCGGAGGTTTACATGTATCCGACTTTGGTCTGAGGGCTGCGGGCTGCCTAGCCGTAGCAGTCATCCTAGTGCAAGGTGGCCACACCGGGTAGTTGTGCAGCCAGGTTCATAGTATAGAATATTCGCAACCTGAGCACAAGACAGCGGGAACCATGCACGCCTCGCACATCAGTCGGTTCAATTTTCCACTTCGGGGGTCATGCCCGACATCTCGGGGTCTGAGGAATGAGTAATACAGTCCCCCTGTCGTCCGGAGATCATCGTAGTATAATATAGGAACCTGATTAAGAAACCCTGGGTCCTTATCAGGGTTCTTTAATATGAACCCCAGTATTTTGGGCGTTATGGGGCCAGGTTTTTTTTTTTAAAAATCAGGTTCCTACTTTAGTTTGCCGACCTCATGCCCCGAAGGCTCGGGATTTTTTGGATCAGATCGGGTCTGGAAGCAGAAAGCCCGAGGAAAGCGCCCCCGCCCAAGCCTGGCACCGGAGTGGCATCACGACTCGACGCCCAAAAACCCTTAAGGTTTTGGGGGTAGTTACTGTATACACTTGCATTGCGGACTTTAAGGACAAAAAATACTACGTCTATGCTGGCCTAAATAATTACCCGTACTACTGTTTTTGGGGGGTTCCTTATTATAGTTATACTATAATGGACCCCGAAACCCTATTCTAACTATCAAGGGCCCTACATCAACTATTCAGCCGGGCTTGTCCGGTCTTACAGTCTTGGGTTTATGCGGTACGAGGCCGAACCAGCAGCTCCCACAGCAGCCTATGCCCAACTCAGCTCAGATGCAGGCGCAGGGCCCTCTGTTCAGGCTTTCGTCTCTGATCTTGGCTCAGATGATTTGATGGGCCAAGGGTTCTCTCGTGCCGTGTATTCCCCTGCTGGTGTTTGCAGTTGGCATGCGTTTGTTTGGCCGTTTGCTGTCTCAAAACATCACGCGGGGGTGAGCACGTGTGCATCCGTGAGTGTTTGGACGGGCATGCAGCACGCATGGAGGGGAAGGGGAAGCATCGTATACGCGTAAGGTCAGGGTATAGAGCCCATGCAAGAGTGCACTTGGAGGAAAGCGTTTTGGCTTGGCACATCTGAGGCTGAAGCCATTAGAGTCCCTGCAGGGTTGCGCTGTTGTCGCTCGCCCCCTGTCTGTCTCCTCCCGTCCTTCCCTCCGTCCCTCCCTCAGTGGAGACCTGTCTGTCCAACCACAGCAAATTTCCTAATCCAACCACAACAAATTTCTGAATAAACACTGTTGTGCAGCTGCTCCTGCTGCTGCATCTGTGGTGTTTGTGCATTTGTTAGTTACAAAGCGAACATCATGCCTTCGGCATGTACTGCATGTACTAGACCTGAAAACCTATCTCTGACCAGGTTTCCTGATTGAGGGGTTATGTGTCACATCGGCTCAACACTCATGACAGCGTGCAGTCAAGAGCTGCGAAGTGCAGATTAGGGAGCTGGGGAACTCTCTAGGCCCAAAAAAGGAAAAACCAGCAATCTTCACAATCCTAGAATCCTGGAGGCATGAGTGCTGTTGCACCTCCCTTTCTGCCTGAAGACGTAGTGACGGCCTCCCATGGCCTAAACCCGTCGGTTGGCTTTTGACTGAATCGAGCATCCTCCGAGGCCACCGCCGCAGCCACAGGCCAAACTCCTGGGTCCAAATCAGGAGCTTACTTGGAGGTTCATGGGTAGTTATAAGTGGGGTAGGGTAACTATAACTATAACCCATATTGGGGACTTATAACCCCACTTATAACTACCCATGAACCTCCAATTTGGGTCCAAATCAGGAGCTTAGTCCTGCCGTCCTAGAGTGGAAGGAAGCATCAAGAAGACAAGAAGAGCACATGACATGATGTGCCGGTGTGTGTGCAGATGGGGGAAAACCCTGACAGGGAAACACAGCCACTCAGAAAGTGGACCTGGTGCAAAACTGCGCCCCGGCTGTTGGAGCTTTGGAGCCCGAGAAGTTCAGTCTAGAGCTGGCAGGCTTTGGGTTCTTGAAGTTAGGGTTCCATGCTTCGGGCGGGCGCGGTGGGTTCCCGGTCTTAGTCTGTAGACAGAAGCAGTTTGGTGACTTGACGACGGTTTTCAGGTTCGTTTTGCCGCCATGAAGCCACTCCCCGAGCAACACAGTAGCACGCTTTCTTCAAGAAGGTCCCCTGCAACATCAATCAGACGACCTATAACTCCTGTCGCAACACTCGATGCGGCGAGTCCGAAACTCGACAAAAGTGCCACCGCCGCACCCGCCCCGCGAGAAGCAACGAAGACGTAGCGGCCCTTTCCCCCGAACCAGTTTTCGGGCGTTCCAACGGTTTTAGATGGTGCTTACCCCTCTCAAGCCCGGAGCTTTTTTAGCTCTACCGAGGGATCTGCGACTGCGCAAGCCCCAAACCTCAAACCTGAAATCCGCGAGGACGAGGGATCCCACCCGACAAAGGCAACCTTCTCAGCCCTTTAGCGTCGCAAGCTTGCAAACCTCAAGCCAGAATCCCAAGCCACGAATCGGAGCACAGCACACGGTCACGGACCCTCATACATGCGAATGCCGGCATGGACTCTGACATTGGGATGCCCGTGGTCACGTCTACTGATGCCGGCGATGACAATGACGATGAGGATAGTGAAGATGATGTTGGTGATGTTGAGGATGTTGATGAGGGGGTGATCATGATGGTGGTGGTGATGATGGTGATGGTGGTGATGATGACGTTGTCCATGGTGATGGTTATAGTGATGATGATGATCATGATGATGATGATGATGATGATGATGGGCAGTATGACGATGCTGATGACCATTGTGCTGATGCTGATGGTACTGATGAAGTTGCTGTTGAAGATGAAGTTGTGGGTGACAGCAACATCGCCATGGTGGACGATGCAAATGAAGCCAATGGCCGTCATGCTCTTCATGGTTATGATGGCGGCATTCATGAGAACGAATGGTGCCATCAAGATAACCAAGACGATCCAGATGATGTCGTTGATCATGATGTTGATTGTGAAGACTTTGCTATTACACCGCCGTTAGCTATCATCGGCAGCAGAACCCGTGTTGTTTCGATTACGGAAGGCCGAGATTTTCATGATGAAGATGACTGTCATTGTCATGACCTGTATCAGAGTGATGATGAGCGTTGCCTTTCTTTTGCTAGTGCTGCTCCTGATCTGCAGATGCACTGGAATCTGCAACTCTGGGAAACGAGGATTCTGAAGTCCTGAATGCCAGACCATGCCAGACCTTCTTCAGGTCTGGCGTCGCTGTACCAGCAGCCCCCAGCCAACAGATTCGATGCCTTCGGCCAGTCAGGCACATTCAAGCAGATCCCCGATTCCCACCTTTGAGGCTTCTTCCAGGTTGGGGTCCCTTTCGGTGTTCTCAGTCGAGTAAGCCGCGGAACAGCCCCAACTGGTGCTGCAGAAGCACAATGTGGTCACACATGCGTGTCGAGTTTCCGATTCAGTGTTCTTGACTGGCGTGAGTCTTATTCTGGCCACAAGTTCACCAACATCGCCTTGGATGCAATCGAAAGCTCCCCATCCGGCAGCGGACACACACGGAACCTCAAGCCAGAAGCCTTGACCCGCAGCATTCGCTGCTCGCGCAGAGAGCAACGTAAACAGTCAGGCTCTTTTCTGCTCGTCTTTGCGTGAGAGGTTGCAACAACAGCGGCTGCGCTGGCTGCGGCTGTGCGGGCTGCGGCTGTGGCTGCGCTGGCTGCGGCTGCAACCCCTGCGGCTGCGGAGGTGGTGCGTAGCTCTAACTCTAACCTGTTTCTAACCTGTTCGGAACCTTGTCCCGCAGCTTTCAAAGTCTCATCTGAGCGGATTGATTTGGAGATGCTGATCGAGTTGCACGTGGGAGTACCTATGGGAGCGGTCGATGCTGAGCTGACGGCTATGACCCGCTGGGGATGTGGGTAAGGTGACACATAGAATGGTGACGAACGCGATGTCCTGACTGTTGCTAATGATGGGTGTGGCGTTTCGATGGAGGCCATGGTAGGCATGGTGTTGATCGGGATGCTTGCGCAAGCGATCAGGATGATGGCGATGGAGTCGACTCCGAGACTGGCGATCTCGTCCCTTGTCGTTGTGGTTGTGGTTGTTGTCGTTGCTGCTGCTGCAGCTGCTGCTGCTGCTGCTGCTGCTGCTGCTGCTGCTGTTGCCAGTGTTTCTGTGGCCGTTGGCGTTGGCGTCGTCGTCATCGCTCTTGTTGCTTGTGGTGGCGATGCTTGTTGCAATTCTGAAGAGCTTCCTGTATTGATGGTCATGGATGTCGACCTTGATACGGGCCTTGATACGATCGCTCAAACAAAACTCACCGCGATAAAGATGATGGTGCTGCTGACTTATGATCCTGATGAGGCTTAGAAATTGATTCTCGAAGTAGGGAATCGCAAAGTAATCCCGTCATCACCGTGAGGAAGCTAGCAGAACCAAGAAAGTGCCTTCCATGGAGGTGCAAGTGGTCATTGTGCTAAAGAATTCAGGTTTGCAAGGTGAAAACGACAAGCCAGGGGTTTCCGCCAACCTTTAAAGCCTCTGTCAGGTAGCTACGGAACTTCCGGCTGCTCCAGTTGTGGTAGCTGCGGGGGCTGCGGCTACGGCTGTGGCGGCTGTTGTGGCGGCTGCGCCAGCGGCAATGGCTGCGGCTGCAATGGTTGCTGTGGCTCTAGTGGATGCGGCTGTGGCTGCGGAGGCTGTGGCTGCGGCAGCTGTGGCTGCGGAGGCTGCGGCTGCGGAGGCTGCGGCTGTGGAGGCTGCAGCGGCTGTGGAGGCTGCAGCGGCTGTGGTGGGTGTGGAGGCAGTTGTGGAAGTTGTAGTGGTTGCGGTTGCGGGGGCTGCAACAACTGCGGCTGTGGAGGCAGCTGTGGCAGTTGCGGCGGAGGCTGTGGGAGTTGTGGTGGCTGTGGGGGCTGCGGCGGATGCTGCGGTGGATGCAGCTCTTGCTCCGGTTGCCGGGGCCTTGGACAGCTGTCGGTGGATCCTGCATTCTCCTCCAAGAAATCAGCACGATTTGCAATTGATGTCGGTTTGCAGGTTCATTCCAGATACCGGGAGGATGTGATTTGCGTGCAAGAGTCGGTTGTGTGCAATACGGGTGTACGCCTTGCTGGCACAGCCTAACCAACACCCAAGTAGAAAACCTATGCTGGCCATGAAAGATACAGCCAAGCACCATCACCGCGGTCGACCCGAGGCGGCTGTGGGTATGGTGGCTGTGGCTGTGGTGGCTGCGGCTGCGGTGGCTGCGGTGGCTGCGGTGGCTGTGGAATGACCCAACCTTAGCCTTTGGAGTTCAGCGTATGCAGATTCATTGTTCGCTATGGTGGCGACCAAGAAGAGACGACTGCCGCTACCGCACTGTTGAAGTTGAAGCTGTGCCTTCCAGTGAAAGCTTGGAAAACGGCGGGGGGGTGCCACGACCATGTTTCGACCTCTCTTCGCTGCACTGCTGCTTGTCTTCCCACACAACCGAACATCTCCACCGCGGATACAGAGGCATGACAGTTCTACTTCGGGAGCCATACTCTTTCATGTGTTTTCAACTGGTGGCCGGCCAGCAATCCATAGATCATTTTTAACATACCAGCATCCTACCGATGCTTCAGAGTTTTAGCACGCTTATGAATGGCGGCTGCAGTGGCCACACTCATCAAGCCTTGCCATACAATAAGGGATCCACCCCGGACGCTTCACCCCGAACCCCTGAAACTGTTCAGCTACCTTGTCCGGCCCAGGATGCAGCCACAGCAGACTGCGCAAGGACATGGGCTGGGGGCGGGGGGCGTTGAGGGCTTTTGCTAGGTCTGCCCGTAGCCCCGAAGTCTAAGTGAGACCTGAAGCCAGAGCCCAAGTTACCTGGCACAGGGATTCCAACGTTTTAGAGGGGCGATGCGAAGTTTGCAAAAGCAAGACCTTGCGCGCACAAACGAGAACGACCAGCGGCATCCCGGTGCACCTGGTTTTGCATGTACATACATACACGCGCAGATATTTTTCAGTGGAGGCAGCGCTTTTTCGTATCTTGCGTTGCTGGGCCCTGAGCAAACAAAGGGGAGCGCCAGCCCTAGGCAAGGAGCCCCTCATTTCCTAGCAAGGAGCAAATTTCTTGCGGACTCGGGCTGCTAATGCCCGAAATGTCGGAGAGCCGTTTGGAGTTTAGTGTCTTGCATGTCCAACATGCGGCGGAGCGTGTACTTTGCGGGTTTAGGCTCAGGGCGTAGGGCAAGCATGAACCAAGCCAAACCCGGAAAACCTGAGTGGAAACCCTGGACCAGAAGCTCGAACCCCCCCCCCCCCCCCCCNNCCCTAAACCCTTAAGCCCTAAACACCTAAACCCGCGGCTTGGAGACCCAAAGCCGAAGCTCAGCGCAGGTTTCCCCGGCATGGCCCAGACCCAAGAGTCGCAGCACGGGGCGCGTTTGGGGGCTTCCAGGGTTTCGGGGGTTTTGGGTTGTTGCAGGGTTTAGGGTTTAGTGCTTCGGGGGCTTCGGAGGCTTCGGCCTGTTTTAGGGGACGCAGACAGGAATAACAGAGGACGACAGCACCTCTGTAGGCATGCAGCTGTTTTGTAATGGGGGTGAGCAGCAGCAAGCATGAAGCCCGTCTGTTCGAACCTTCCATCTTCGGGAGGTGCGGGAAATTGTAAATTGAAATCGTTGTTCTGGTGATCGGTTGTGCCGGACCGCGTGTTATCTTGCTGCTTGTTTGGTTTTGTCGCTTGGCTGTTGGTGATTGCCCTTTCGTGGTCGTTAAGGTGGTCGGGATGTCGCCGGAATTCTCTAGGTGCCTTTAACCGAACCCTGAGGCCTGCAGATGGCGGGTTCCTTGATATTTCTTCAGAGGCGGTTACTGCGCAGCCATATAAGCAACTATGTGTCCAAATTGCTGGAACCATTAACCCCGGAAGGTCTAAACCCCTAAACCCCTACACCCTAAACCCTATTCTACCTATAGTCTCCATTGTAGTTCCTTTTATTGGTTTAACCATTTTTAGAATCAGGATAACCCAAAAAAGGAACTGCAATGGAGACTATAGGAATACCCTAAACCTTCAGCGTGGCAGTGCGGGTCCGAGGTCAACCAGATGGGTGCCCCACTCAATGCAGCAGGCTCCCGCCAATGGTTCGCGGCTTTAGGGCTCCTTGTCCGGGGCCTTCGGGTTTGAGACGTGGGAGTTGCAGCACTTTAGTAGGTTCCTTATCATAAGATCGCCTTATCATGAGGTCCCTTACGTAAGGGGAACCTCGCATTAAGAAGCCTGCACATGTGTCATTGGAGGTACTTGTCGTCCCCACCACGCAGAGGCACGGAATCCAAAAGGCCACAAGCCCTACACACCAGACCAGGCCCCGAAGCCTCAAACCGGAAGCCACGTGTTCGTAAAATATGACGATGAGGGTGACGCATGATGGTGATGATGATATAGTAGTAGTAGCAGTAGTAGTAGTCGTAGTAGTAGTACTGGTAGTGGTAGTCGTAGTAGTAGTCGTAGTAGTAGTAGTAGTAGTAGTAGTAGTAGTAGCAGCAGTAGCAGTAGCAGTAGTGTTAGTAGCAGTAGTAGCAGTAGTAGTAGTAGTAGTAGTAGCAGCAGTAGTAGCAGTAGTAGTAGTAGTAGTAGTAGTAGTAGCAGTAGTAGTAGTAGTAGTAGTAGTAGTGGCAGTAGGTAGGTAGGTAGGTAGGTAGGTAGGTAGGTGGGTGGGTGGGTGGGTGGGTGGGTGGGTGGGTGGGTTGGCAGGTAGGTAGGTAGGAGCATACTCCTTTGATTCGGGTAGTACCCACAAATCCATACCTACCTCTGTATGTATGTATCCATATCTGTATCAGCATTTGTATGTTTATCTACTTCCTTATCTAGATACCGACCTCTATACATATAACTACCTATACCAATGCATGTATGCATGCATGTATGTATGTATGCATGTAGGTAGGTAGGTAGGTAGGTAGGTAGGTAGGTAGGTGGGTGGGTGGGTAGGTAGGTAGGTAGGTAGGTAGGTAGGTAGGTATGATTAGGTATGTACATATGCAGAGGTATACGTATGTGTAGATGTAGATTTGCCTGTATTGTACATCTATATGTATATATGTTATATATATATATATATGTTTATGCATATGTTTTCTGCATGTATACATATATATATATACATACATACATATGTATGTACCTAGTATACATGCAGTATACACGCCACAACCCGAAACACCACTTTCAACCCCTTCATCTGCACAGGTTCGCAGCTGGGCCATGGGGGTGAAGCCCACCATGCTCAGGCACCCTCTTGGTTCCTGATACAGGGCTTCAGGTTCAGGGTTTAGGGTGAGGTCTGAATACTAAGTTGCTTTTTTATTTGAGGGTCCTTATCATGGTTACGGTATAATTGCAAGCGCTGCGCGTCGTCCGCCTCGGTGGGGGGTTTTGGAGAGGGGGTGGGTCGGTGGCCGCTTTAAGAGGGGGTGGATCACCGGGGAGGGGATTAAGAGGAGGAGAAAGAGGTTCCCGGAGAGAGATCAGAACTTCGGCCAGGCAGAGGCGAATAGAACATTCCCATATTAAATATAGTTCTGATAAAACGACAGTTCTATTTCAATCGGCCGTTATATTACTGGGTTGCTTAAGTCTGGTGGTTGAGGAGCTTGAGGCCTGCCCTGCAACATTGGGTCGCGCACGAGGCAAGCAGCAGGCAACGTGTACTCAGGTGGGAAGCCTTCCTTCTGTCGCTATTGCGAGCTATCCTTCTCGAATGAAACCCGTGTTGCCTGTGCCATACTTGAAAGTCCAATCCAGTCATCAGCACCGCCATGCTCGCAGAAGAGCGCTAAAAGCCCTTGAAGCAGATGTCACACCTCCACATCTTTCAAGCAAGAGCACATTGACACAGACCCTTTTGGCGAACACCACAAAAAGCCTACGACGTTGAGGCTGCATGTCCAAATCCACACACAACCGGGCATTGTGTTTCGCAACTGGACACACAGCAGCAATATTGACCCGATTGAAGCATGTAGGACCGGATGAGTCGTGTATGGCTGCATTTCCACAGAAGTCTACTGACCCCGTGCTAAAAGTAGTCACGGTGGTCCACTGGTAACCCCTCGTAGATGTGGCAGTAGCAGCAGAAGTGGTACTGGCAGTGGCAGTGGCAGTGGTAGTGGTAGTGGTGGTAGTGGTGGTGGTAGTGGTAGTGGTAATGGTAGTGGTAGTGATAGTGGTAGT
>CAJNDV010005391.1:36065-50891 GCA_905221635.1 Symbiodinium sp. CCMP2456 | reverse complement strand
TTCACACCTCCTGCGTGTCGCTATGAAGTAGTAGTAGTGATAGCAGTAGTGAGAGTAGTTGCAGTAGTGGTGGTAGTAGTAGTAGTAGTAGTAGTCTTAGTATTCTTGGTATTAGAATAATAGTATTGTTAGTGTCGAGTCTCATATAAGCAATATCCATACCATCAGCAGGTTTTTACAATCACAATAGCCACAGTGAGGGCATATTTTCAGGTCTAGCTGCACAACATATTCGACACGAGAGGGCCTGCTGCATGCAGGACAAAGTCAAAGTATACAATCAGACAGGGGTTTAGGGTTTAGGGTACGCCTGAAGACCTGTAAGGAGGAGTTGTTCGCCATGTTCTCACCATGGTAGTTTCCCACAGTGGTACGTTGACCCAAACTACCCGTCTGGCACTTGCTTACCAGCAGTTGCGACCCAACTTCGCAATCAAGGCCATGTTCGTTACCAGCAGTTGCCACCCTTTCCCACAGTGGTTCGTTAGGCTCGCAAAACCGGTAAGAGCACATAGAAATACGCAGAACAACGGAACTACGAGTATCCGTCCGGGATCAGGATTGAGCGCATCCAGCTGCTGGCGGGGGAGCTTGAGAATGCCGGGGCTCCCTGCATTCGGGCTCTGTGCCGTGAGATAGGGATCTGGATAGTAAGTGGGAGTTTCCGAAAATTCGGGGTGCCTTATTTTGGGGATCCTTATAATAAGGATCCTATTACTTGGGTACTATATTAGGGTCCCCTATTTTCGGAAACCCCCAGATAGGGATCTGGATAGTAGACAAAGAACCCTAGTGAAGATCCGAGGTTTCGTAATCAGGTTCCTTTTATTACAATGCTAAGATGCCCCCCCTCAAGTCTAGTAATCCGGCTCGACGTGACGTCCCCAGGAAGCTGGAAAAGCTGACAGGCACAAGCCTTTGACCTATTCTTGCTCTCTATAGATATGTCCGTGATCTCGAGAAAGGTATCGGTATAGATATAGATGCGGATCTAGATACAACTAGCTATAGGCATTGTTAGACAAGGAATAGATATAGACATACCTATGGTGATCGTTATCCGTATAATGATGGGTTGACATCTGGATATATCGACCATAAGAGTAGGGTCCACCAGTCAAGTAAAAGGAGGAGGGCACACCCTGACTGGAGTACACAACAGATCTAGACACCGTCAATTCCTGAAGAGCCCTGAACCCTAAACCCTAAACCCTGACAGAGCATTTAGAAAAAAAAACCCTGACAGAGCATTAAAAACAAAAACCTGACAGAGCATTAAAAAAAACCCTGACAGAGCCTGAACCTCAAAAACAGCTGGGCCTCCCTGACCTGAGACTGCCGTATACTGGGCCTCCCTGAGACTGCCGTATACGGGGTTTCCGAAAATAGGGGACCCTAAGATAGTACCCCAAATAGTAGGATCCTTATTATAAGGACCCCCCAAAATAAGGTACCCCTTATTTTCAGAAACTCCCATACCTTGTAGACGAGCTCGGAGTTCTGACAGGCGCTGACTTCCGCAAAGCACATGAAGGCCTCCCTTTTTAGGGTTCCTTCGAGGGATCTATAGGGGTTGCTCTCAGGGTACTTTATGGGTAGTTCTTTTCTAAACTAGGGCCCCTTTTGGGCTTCTTTGTTATAAGGGTGCCGTACTACTTTGGGAAGGCGTTCTCCGGCTCTGGGATTCTTCGGGGTGCAAGAGCGAGCACGTTTGGGGGCTACGGCTTCGGAGGTTTGGGACCCTAAACCCTATAAACCCTAAACCCGACTTAAAGGATCATGGGACTTAGTAAGTAGGGTTATAATTAGGGTAACTAAACTATACTTATGACCCCAATTAGGGGGCTTATAACTTTATTTACTAAGTCCCATGATCCTCCAAGTATAACCACTAAACCCTAAACCCTGTGACAGATTGGGTGGTTTAGGGTTCTGGTTCCGGAGTCTTGGGGGTTCGATTCTCGGGGCCGCGGGGCTTGAGTTGTAGAAGGGGTTTTTGCTTCGGTGTTCTGGGTTTAGGGTCTATGGGGGTTTAGGGTTGAACCTTCACCAATTATCCGAGCCCCTCAAGCAAAAAGATCTGTCCACCGCCTATCCCCCAAAGCCTCGCCCCGAAACCTCAAGCCCTGATTCCTAAAGCTTCCCAAGCCTCAAATCCAAAATTCCCAGACCGTACCCCGCCCTCCCAGTGTAGTGGTTTGCTGATCACTGATACTGTTGGTTCATCCCCCTCACAATAATAAAAATTGCAAAACCCCACTCATAATGAAGTTCCCCATCAAGACCCTATAAATCCCGTGTATAAACCCTAGATCCTAAACCCTTAAACCCTAAACCCCATGTGCACAGGTCTCAGAACCCTTGTCTGAGAAATGAAGCGCTTCCTGTCCTGCCTCATCCACATAAAGCCTGCATAAAAGCTTCATGCACCCGTGCAGGAAGATCCCAACCTTCACCCCAAAACCCTAAGCTATCCAATCCCATTCCGAACCCTAAGCCGAGGACCCTAAACCAGTCTGAACCCTAAGCCCCACACCCTAAACTGTCAAATCCTGTTCATCAGGAGACCGCCGTCAAGGCGAAACGCGAACAGACGGGCTGCATCTCTCCCGAGAAGCTCCTCGGCTTAGCGTTGGAGGATTTTCGGGTTTGGGGTCTAGGGATACTTGGAGGATCATGGGACTTAGTAAGGTTATCAGTCCCTTAATTGGGGTTATAAGTATAGTTACCCCAATTATAACCCTACTTACTAAGTCCCATGATCCTTTAAGCAGGGTTGGGGTGTTTTCATTCAGCGGCTTGCATTCATATGGGGTGTAGGCGGAATGTTGTGATTTTGATTTCGGGTATGTGCCGCGGTGGTGATGGCAGTAGAAGCCCAAAATTTAGAAGCCCAATAGCCTCTATCCTTATGAGTCAGGTATAGAGAATCTCGGCAATAATTGTCCTTAATCCGGTTTCCAACTTTCTGGGATTCACCCTACACCCTGAACCATGAAGCCCCACGCACCAAACCTACCTATAGTCTTCATTGTAGTTCCTTTTCTGAGTTTAACCCAGTTTATAATCAGGATCCTATAAGGTAACCCCAAAACGGAACTACAATGGAGACTATAGGTCGTTCCTAAACCTAAACCCTTCACCGTAACCCCAAAGCTCTCGACCCCCAAAACCCTGGCCACTGGTCACGGGTTCGGAATTCAGGGTTTATGTGTCGTGTTGCATGGCTCAAGATTCACAGATTTGGGTTTAGGTATGCAGGGCTTTGTGTTGCCAATGGCTCCAGTAGCACTCTAGATCCCGCAGTCCTGGATCGTAACCCCCTGACAAAGTGGCATAACCCTCAACAACCCCCAAGGATCTGTGAAACATGTATTCCAGTCATGTTTGGGTAGGCTTAAAACACTGTGAGGGCAATCATCGCCGTAGTAGCAACGGTCTTCCTAGTAGCAGGTTCCGTAAGATTCAACATGTTTGGTGCACTATAACCCCTATATGGGAGTTTCCCAAAATTAGGGTACCTCATTTTGGGGTCCTTATAATAGGGATCCTATTATTTAGGGTACCATATTAGGGTCCCCTATTTTCGGAAACCCCCATATAATCCCAATGTAACCCCAAAGGTTGAGTTCCCCAGGATACTGGACGAGATCCCTAAACTCCTTAAATCCTAAGTTGGCCCGAAACCCTAAGCCGTAGTAGTAACGGTAGTCTTGGTTTGAACAGGGGCTTATTACGTTTTCAGGCTCTGAGAGTTTGGAGGTTAGCGGGGCTAAGGTGCAGGGTGTGTTGAGATCAAGTCGGGGAGCTCGTCTAGCATTGAAGTCACCCTAAGCCCTGGCCCTAAAACCCTAAAGCCTGAATGCCCTAATCTTATTGCTTGGGCCTGACGTTTTTCGGATCGAAATCTGCCCAAAGATAACGTAGGTGTAGGTATAGGTAGGTTGGTAGGTAGGTAGGCAGGTAGGTTGGTAGTCAGGTAGCATGCTCAGGTTTGCACAGCTCATCATCGAGCTCGAAGAGCTGCGGGATCAGATGAACCTGATAGGCGGCAACCCAGCACGAGATTCCACTTCTATATGCAATAGTATTTGTGATATTTATGCACACATGCAGAATAGCTCAATATCTTCCCCCACACCAGCTGTCCTTGCGGTTAACTTTCCTACAGCATTTTAAGAGTCCCAAGGGCAAATACTACAAGGGGCACGGCCTAGCTGCTGCTACTTCTGCTCGTCCTCCTCGTCGTCCCGCTCCTGCTCCTGCTGCTCCTGCTCCTGCTGCTGCTACTTGCTGTTCCTGCTGCCACTGCTAGCGCTACAGTTTTATATCACTCTCAGGGGCGGATTAGGTAACCTTTAACCTTTTGGGGCTCTTATAATCCTACTATAATTCAAAAAGTTAACCTTTTTTGGGCTAGGGTACTCAGCCTCTGAGGCTATCAATCCGATCTCCGATCGCGACTACAGTCTCCCTTCTACCTGCGACTTGCGACCTGCTGCCCATGACCTTCCACCTAGTACCTAATACTCAGGGGCTGATTAGGTAACCTTTAACCTTTTGGGGCTCTTATAATCCTACTATAATTCAAAAGGTTAACCTTTTTTGGGCTAGGGTACTCAGCCTCTGAGAATAAGACGTTGCAGTGCCGCTGCCGCTGAATCGTGCATGAGCAGCATCCAAGCGAGAGTAGCAACGGCACAGTCTGGGTTCTTGTTAGGGGATTCAGTCTGTTTGGTTCATGAGATACCAAAATAAGGAAACCCTGTTCTTTACTATAGATCCCGAATACGGTGCCATAAAGGTAACCCCCATAGCAACAGCAGCAAGCAAGCCCCAAGACCGCCGACAGGCACGGAGAAGGACAACGAGAAGGAACTGATACATAGCTGCCCGGCAAAGATGGTTGAGATCAAGGACTTCATCGATGGGGTTTGGGGCTCTTTTGCAGGTCCGGGGTTGAGGGCTTAGGGCTGTCCGGGAATTGGGAAGGACTCAGAAGAGACAGTCCGCATGCTTTGGGGCCTCGGAATGGGCAAGTCGCACCCAAGGCTCTTGAGCTCTGCTGTGCTGTCACCCTCCTCCTGCTCGGTCTCTGCATCCTCCTCTTGCTCTGCATCCTCGTCCAACTGCGAAGCATAATAATCTTATAATTCCTCCTCCTCCTAGTCTTCCTATCTTTCGGATCTTGGTTACCAGGGCTGTCATCACCATGACAGTGTCAAGGTGATCTCAGAGAATCCTCATCATGGCGAGGCTTACACGAAGGATTGCGGATGCGAAGAAGCACGAAGGATGCCAAGCTAAGAAGCTCTCCTTCTCCGACTTTAGGGCCCCGTGTTGCCATGTCTCACATCACCCTAGACCCTAAACCCTAAACCCTAAACCCTAAACCCTAAACCCTAAACCCTAAACCCTACCCTAAATCAAGCAACCCCCCTCTTCCCGCCTCTTCTTGCAGCGCAAAAAAATCTGAGGTTTGAAGCAGCAGCTCTCCAGGAATAGGCCGCGGGTGACTTCTGCTTTAACTGTCTGGTGCTTAGTAGGGAGTTTCTTGGTATTGGGGTTTAGGGTTTAGGGTTTAGGGTTTAGGGTTTAGGGGTTTAGGGGTTTAGGGTTCGGGTTGGGTTGAGTTTCTTGATACTGTCTGGTGCTTAGTAAGGAATGGGGGAATGGGTTATAGGGACTACTATAAGGGACCTTAAGGGACTATCGTAGGGATCCATTCTCCCATTCCCTACTAAGCACCAGACCGTTTAAGCGGTAGGGACCGTAATGATTAGAATAGGGTTTTGGGGTTCTTTAATGTAGGGACCTTAATGATTAGAATAGGGTTTTCAGGTTCTTTAATGTAGGGACCTTAATGATTTGAATAGGGTTTTTGGGTTTAAGGTTTAGGGTTTAGGAGCCTTAATCATGAGAAGAGGATTCCTTTAACGGGGGTTCCTTAAAAGGGGTTACTGTAAGGGCTAATATAAAGATGTAAAGTTTAGGGGCCTAGTAGAATAGGGTTTTGGGGTCCATTATACTATAGTTATGCAGAGGAACCCCCAAAACAGCGTGGGTGCCCCTACATTAAACGGTTTCCTGCGCCTGCCACTTCCCCTAAGGGTCCTAAGTGCCTACATAGGGCGGGGGGGGAGGGGAGGGGGGTCCCTTGGCCAAACCATAATACTGTAGTAATTCCTATTATGGGAACCCTACATTCTACTATATAGGCACTTAGGACCCTTTGCGTTCGCGCTCTCTCTCGAACTTTTGTGGCGCTGCGTTCTAATGGGTGTTGGGGAGCAAGGACGTGGTCTCGTGTGCCCATGGATTCGCTAAACCCGAAACCCGAAACCCCAAACCCAGAAACTTTAAACAAAGCCTTAGCCCCGCCATTGAAGCCCAGTAGTCCTGGATCTGTACAGTGATGAACCCTAGAAAGTTGGAACATGGGAGGTAGGATGATTAGTGCTAGGATCCCTTATTCTTTACATTGGGTAGTTTTCTAAATTAGGGTACCTTTGGGGGGGTCCTTTTTATAAGAGTGCCGTACTATCTTGGGGACCCCAAAAGGGACCCTAATTTAGAGAACTACCCATATTGGGGGCCTGAGGATGCTGAAGTTCCAAATTTCTGGCTTCTACTGTCTCTAGTCGCCGCATGGCCCTCAGCCCAGCGCTCCCAGCCCCACAAGGGACGAAGCAGAATAGAGTGGCATGAATGATTACCCATACTACTTTGGGGTTCCTTTAATTATACTTCTACTTTGTATTATAATGTACCTTGAAGGCCCTTTTCTGAGAATTGAGGCCTATATAGTATCCAGACCCGCTTCCAGCCCTTGCGCAGGCGAAAATGGGAGTTAGAGCGGCAATTCCTTCCGCTGCTACACCAGGCCATCCCTAAACCCTAAACCTCGTAAACCCGAAACCCTAAACCCTAAACCCGAAACCCTAAACCCTAAACACCCAACCCTAGCCCTTTCCTTCGTTTCGCGCTTGGAGCTTTTGCTACAGGCCTGAAACGGATCGAAGGTTCTTTGCTTCAGGTTGAACATTCCAGAGCAATTTGAAACATAATATTCAGAACAATCACAGCGAGATTCGTAATACAAAGTCATATACGATTTAAGCCCTAAGCCCTCAAACCCTAAAGCCCTAAACCCTAAACCCTAAACCCTAAACCAAACCCTACAGTATATATTAAATATGAAGGCATCTATAAGGGTACCATAAGGGTTCTATATGGGTGGTCCCTTACAAGGGATCTATAAGTGTACTATAACTCAGGGGCTGAGTAGGTAACCCTTAACCCTTTATAATCCTACTATAATTCAAAAGGTTAACCTTTTTTGGGCTAGGGTACTCAGCTTCTAAGATAAGGGTTCTATATGGGTGGTCCCTTAAAAGGGATCTATAAGGGTTTCTATCAATCCCGTCAGCATTCATCCTCACCCTCTACAGCTCTCGTCAATGCTCAGCGCCCCGAAACCCTAAACCTTAAGGCCCAAAGCCTTACACCCTAAACTGTGCGCCCTATACCTTCAGGCCTAAAGCCTTGAACCCTAAACTCTTAAACCCTAAACCCCTAAACCCTAACCCCTAGACCTTAAACCCCTAAACCCAAACCCTCAAGCCTTAACCCCTCAAGCCTTAAACCCTAAACCCCTAAACCCTAACCCCTATAATGCGCACCGACGAGGTCTACCTCAACCTAAACCCTAAAGCCTTAAACCCTAAACCTAAACCCTAAACCCTAAACCCCCAAACCCTAAACCCTAAAACCCTAAAACCCTAAACCCTAAACCCCCAAACCCTAAACCCCCAAACCCTAAAGCCCTGCGCCCCTAAAAAAGCGCGGAGCCCCGGACGCGCAACCCTGGGGACCTCGATCCTCAGCTGCGGCACATCCTGATCCGCCCCCCCCCCCCCAAAAAAAAAGGGCTCCTTGAAGGGATCTATGAGGGCTCCTTGAAGGGATCTATAAGGGTTTCTATAGGTTTCTAGTGGTTTCTATAAAGGGTTTCGTAAGCGTTTCTGGAGGTTTCTTTTGGATTCTATAAGGGGTTTTTATTAGGGTTTCTATGAGGGCACAGAATCACAGCAAGAGTAATCATAGCAACGATCGGGACGCTCACAAGTGAAGTTTTTGAAGACAAACGTAGACCCTTGATTAACATCTACTCCTTTAAGGGCCCTCACTTTGGGATGCCTATGTTGTGAGTCTTATGAATGGATGGGGGGTGGTTATTAATCAGGGGTCTACATCCCTCAGCTCCACCTTGAGCTGCAAACCCTAAACCCTAAACCCCTAAACCCTAAACCCTAAACCCCTAAACCCTAAACCCTAAACCCCTAAACCCCTAAACCCTAAACCTTAAGCCAAAGCCTTAAACCGCACATGCAGGTGAAGGGGCCTGTAGGGCCTCCAAGCCGTGGAGTAGCAAAGCAGTGCTGGCGAGTTTTGCAGGGAACAGGGTTTAGGGCTTTAGGGCTTTAGGGTTTAGGGTTTTAGAGTTTGGGGGTTTGGGTTTAGGGGGTTAGGGTTTAGGGTTCAGGTTCGATGCTGTTTTTGGTGTAGGGTCTGAAGCTGAGGAGGCGGATGCAACAGAGGGGCCTTCATGACTAGAACGCTGTAGGGTTCTAGGATGTATACACCGCTGTATGACTCTGCTGATATGGAACAAGGGCTGAAACTGGACATGCAAACACAATGTCTTCCGTCCCCTAGTGGAGTAAAGAATGGTGCTGTAAGTATCCGAGCTTCAGGGGGGCGTTAGAGGACTCGTCGACCGCAGGGTTCTTATTGACAAAGTTTAAGGGCCTCTTTTTTAGGGAATAGGGTTTGGGGTTTAGGGTTTAGGGACATCAACTGCACAAGGAGGATCAAGGGAAGAAAATGCGGAAACAGGAACTGCATCAAGAGCAGCAGCAAATCGAAAGGGGAGGATCATCGCGACGACGACCTGGTGACAAGCCTAAACCCCTAGCCCCGAAATCTTAAATCCCGGACACTGAAACCTATTGTCAGTGACTGCCAGTGAGTGGGCGGTCTTCGTGACGCCATGTTGTGTCTATTCCGGGTTTGGGCTGTGGTGACTGGACTATGGCAACAGGGCCCCAAATTGGGGCTGAAACCTAAACCCTAAAATCCCAAAGCCAAAATCCAAAAACCCCTAAACTCTACAACCCTAAACCCCTAAAACCCCTAAAACCCCTAAGTTCTAAAAACCCCTAAACCCCTAAAACCCCTAAATTCTAAAAACCCTGCACCCTCAAACCTTGAGAGTACTTAGAAATATTTTTTAATCTTTGGCTACTATAAACCCTAAGAAGCAGCTAAAATTATAATTTTCGCTAGGGGTCTAAGCTCAGTATAGTAAAACCCTAAACCCTAAACCCTAAACCCTAAACCCTAAACCCTAAACCCTAAAACCACATGGCAGGAAAGAGGCGCTCTGGGCTACGCAGTCTGCCGCCGTGAGCTTAGGGGAGGGAAGCCTGGGGTTTCGGGTTTAGGGTGGGTAATATATTTAGGGTTTAGGGTTTAGGGTTTAGGGTTTAGGGTTTAGTATTATATATATATATAGAGGGGCCTTAAAAAAATAGAATAGGTCATTCTAATAATTAAGGCCCCTACATTCTTAAAAAATTAGAATGGGGTACCTTATTCTAAAATTATTAAGGCCCCTACAGCATCTGTCGCGTCGCGAGTTCTATAGGTTTCTGGCATGGTTAGGGTTTGTAAGGTTTGCCCTAAACCCTAAACCCCTAAACCCTAAACCCCTAAACCGCTAAACCCTAAACCCCTAAACCCCTAAACCCTAAACCCTAAGCCGCTCTAGGGAGGTGTTGGGATCGAGGCTTTGGGCTTTCCGACGCCAGTCGGAATCCGTATGATAAGATCAGAATTACCATATGGGTGGTTCTCTAAACTAGGGTCGTTTTCTGCGTCCCCAAAATCGCACGGCACTCTTATCCGAAAAAAGGGGCCCTAGTTTAGAGAACTACCCATACAGTTGGAGGCACAGCCCTTATCTTCGGATGAAGCTTCTCGCCTAATGCATTTGAATTTAGGGCTGTTGGGTTTAGAGCTTCAGGGGTTTAGGGTTTGTGTTCTACTATAGGAGCCTTCCCAATCAGACTCGCTAACTGATGATACGGCGGGTTTAACCGCGTAGCCAATCATCGGAATCACTGTCATGCGGGATCAACGGCATCTGCTACCGGATCTTATGACGCATTCCTGCCCCTTTCGCATCACCAGACCCCCCCAATCAATCCTAACCCATAAACCATGAGCCTAGCAGAAACCCCATAGGACCTTGAGCCCTAGACTCTGTTTGGTTATACTCTTGCCGTTATCATGCCAATGATCACGACGATCATAACTAAGACTATGTATGGTTACCTGTGTTACATTTCACTGCTACCCGCAACCCTGAACCCTAACCCTTACGGTTGATGATATAAACCCTGCCTTACCCATAGCAAGGAAGATACCATAATTCCCACAGTTTAGGGTCCTTCAAGGTAATCCAGGATTCATGTCATCAACAGTATGACCTATGACATTGTTTGGGTACTGCCCCCACTCAGTAACAGTTGGATAATATTTATATTATGGATATATTAGGCCCTTAATAGTAGCCCTATTATAGAGCGTTACTGTATGGGGGCAGTACCCAACCTATGATATTGTATTGAGCAGCCCGCCCAAAGGTGGTGACCCAGGCTCCTCCCGAGATCCTTGGGCAGGTGCCTTCAGACAGGCCTGCTTTCCCTTAAGACCCAATAGGTAAACTTTAAACTTTTTTGTTATATTAAACAACTACTAAAAGAAAAGTTTAAACTTTTTTTGGGCCAGGGTATTGGCTTAAGGGTTCCCAGGATTCCTTAGACAGGGTTCTACGAAGGGTTCTCTGAGGGCTTCTATGAGGGTTCTAGGGTGCATAGGGTTGGTTGGATTTGATCTTTGTTGGATTCAGGGATGAGAACTGGGTTTGTGGAGGTAGTTTTTGGTAGTTAGGATCATGGGACTTAGTAAGTAGGGTTATAATTAGGGTAACTATACTTATAACCCCAACTAAGGGGCCTAAAACCTGACTTACTAAGTCCCATGATCCTCCAAGTCCTGGGTGTATAGTCCGGTTTCTGTTTCCGCGTGCGGGGTTTTCTCCCACAAGCGGTTTTTCCCTGCATCGCTTAGAGTTATGACTTGAACCAGGGATTTTTTATCCTCCAAGTAGGGGTTAGTGTTCAGTTATCGGATTTGGAATAAGCATCCGCGCAAAAATGGCAGCCCTGACCTTGCAGCCTTCAAAGCAAAAGAAGCCTGGGACGAAGACCCCGTCGCGACCAAGCCATCGTGACGAGGCATCAAGCCGAGATCTGATGTGCAACTCGTTCTAAGGTATAATATAGAAGCCAAAATAATTACCAATATAATTTTGGGGTTCCTTTTTTATACTATAAAGGTGTAGCAGACCGAAAGAGTTCGTGCACAGAGAGACAGAGAGCGAGAGAGAGCTTGGGGTTTAGGGTTTACGAGGGTAACTACGACACTGAGAAGAAGCTCAGGGGCTGATTAGGTAACCTTTAACCTTTTGGGGCTCTTATAATCCTACTATAATTCAAAAGGTTAACCTTTTTTGGGCTAGGGTACTCAGCCTCTGAGTACTCATTATCCCACAGATGCCTCTATGGAGCTCTTCGGGCCAGGATGTTTCCCACAACATCGTTGTAGAGAGTGTAGCTCGCATTTCTTGAATAGAACTCCCAACTCTATCAACCCTAACCCTAAACCCTGAACCCCAAACCCCTAAACCCTAAACTCAACTTTGAAGCGCGACTACCTCAACCTCATCATGGCAAGATGTCCATAAAGGAAGCCATAGAGCAAGTGCCGCAGGATGAAGCCCTGCCGCAGCTCCGGCGATGTCCGCAAGATCCAGGCCCCACCCTTTTCTGTCTGGCGCTTAGTAGGGAATGGGGGAATGGGTCATAATTAGGGACTACCATAAGGGACCTTAAGGGACTATCATAGGGATCCATTCCCCCATTCCCTACTAAGCACCAGGCAGTTTTGTTGAGGTGGGTTCGGGGTTTAGGATCTATAGTTTAGGAGTCAGGGTTTAGAGTGTAACATTTAGGGTCAGGGCTAGGGAAGCTGAGATTTTCCATGTGACATGCATTGTGTACATGCTTTTGCTTTAAGTTGTTCGGATGTTGCGGCTTCGGGTAAATACTGGTACTATATAATTCCATGGGGCTCCTCCTCCCATGCTAAACCCCTAAACCCCTAAACCCCAATCCCTAAACCCTGAACCCTAAACCCTAAGAGCCCCACCCTATTCGAAGATTGAGGCCCGTTGCCGTGAGCTCCCTATTGCTGCAACTCACGTCCTGGACCAGTCGGTAGATATATATATATATATATACATATGTGTAGGGTTTAGGGTTTAGGGTCTAGGGGCCTGTAATAATTACCAATACGGGGGCTCCTTTTCATAATTATGGTAGGTTCTACCCCAAAGCCCTCTTCTAATTATGGGTTCAGGGTTTAGGGTTTAGGGTCTTGTTCAGTGTTTAGGGTTTAGGATTTAGGGTTCAGGGTTTAGGGTTCAGGGTTTAGGGTTTAGGGTTCAGGGTTTAGGATTCAGGGTTTAGGGTTCAGGGTTCAGGGTTTAGTGTTTAGGGTTTAGCTAGCAATATCTATTCCCAGACCGCCGGAAGGATCCAAAAAGTGGATCGCCTGAGCTGGGACCCTATACTGCTTGAGGGTACTTTATAGCAAGCCCCTTAAGGGATGTACTTTGGCGGTCTGGGGTAATAATCGAAACAAGAGTAATCGTAGTTCTCATAGTAACATGGTAGTACTTCTAGGAAGAATGGTAACTTGGGTTTAGGGAATTAGGGTTTGGGGATTTAGGATTTAGGGTTTAGGTGCCGTACAGACATGGGGGTTTCCGAAAATAGGGGACCCTAATATAGTACCCCAAATAGTAGGATCCTTATTATGAGGACCCCAAAATAAGGTACCCTAATTTTCGGAAACTCCCACATCAGTGTCCGTTCTGGCTGAGCTGATGCAGCCGTTCGCCGCAGCTGGCGTTTTTCAACGTGCCGAGAGCTTTCCAAGGATCCGGCAGGTTAGAAAATGGAGCCAAGCAAGCTGGTCTAAACGTCCCTAAACCCTCAACCCTAAACCTAAGCCCTAAGCCCCCAACCTAAACCCCAAACTAACCCTAAACCCTAAACCCCAAACCTAAACCCCAAACCCTAAACCCTAAACCCCAAACCTAAACCCCAAACCCTAAACCCTAAACCCTTTGAATCGAAGCCAACGCGCAGGCCAGCACCAATGGCTTCCGCGCAGCCAGAAATCTGATGTGAGGCAGAGCCGAGAAAGGCTGTTGCTTGGGTCGAACGGTTTAGGGTTTAGGGTTTACAAGGCTTCCGCAAAGTTCTACAAAGCTCCAGTGGGGTTTCGAGATCGGGTCTTTATAGTTAGCATGGGGTTTTGGGGGGTATACTAGGCTGCAAATCTATAAGGGCTTCACGGAGGTTTTGTATTGGGAATTCAAGCTACCTTCAAGTCTGAAACTAGCAAACCCAAAGCTTCATTCATAGGCGTCGCTCACAGGGTACCTTCAGGTTTTCACACCACTAGAACTTGAGCCGTTAGAACTTGCAGACATGGCTGCATTCGCCTTAGCTTGAATAATATAGGGGCCTTAATTCCTGGAATAGGGTTTTAGGGGTTCCTTATTATAAGTATAGTATAATATACCCCAAAACCCTATTCTAATTATTATAGGCCCCTACATTCGTAGTGACTGTTACGGGTTCCTTATTATAAGTATAGTATCATATACCCCCAAACCCTAGTCTAATTATTTAAGGCCCCTACACCCTAAACCCTTATAGTAGCCCTTGTAGTAGCCCTTTTTGTAACCTCTTGTTAAGGAAACCCCTTAAAGGAGCCCTACTCTCGTTATTAAGGCCCTAAACCCTAAACCCTAAACCCGACTGCCCTAAACCCTAAACCCGACTGCCCTAAACCCTAAACCCTAAACCCTAAAAAAAAAAACGACTGTCCGGGGTTCGGGGTGAGAGACCTTCGTCGGAGTCGTTTCGCCGACAGCGGCCACGAGTCAGAGGGCTCCAACTTAAGATTGGTTTAGCTTAGGGGTACTTAGAAATTGTTTTTAATCTTTGGTTACTATAAACCCTAAGAAGCAGCTAAAATTATAATTTTGCTAGGGGTCTAAGTTCAGTATAGTTTAGGGTTCAATGCAGGGGCTTAGGGTTTAGGGTTCAGGGTTTAGGGTAAATAATAACTGTTTTGGGGGGGGTTCCTTGTTATAAATTAGAGCATAATGGGCCCCCCAAACCCTACCTGTTCTTATTATAAAGGCCCCTACATGTGGGTTTCCGCAGTTCATAGTTGTAGGAGTTTGCATGTCAAAGGCGCCTACAAAGAAGATGTCAGTTTCGGTAGCATTGGTTCGCTTTTCCGGGAATAAATGTGGCAAGTATGATAATTCCATGACCCGATGCTGTGGCCAGAATTCATGTGGCTCATGGTGCGGCCATCTTCGTGCGGGCCAACCTTCCCTTCAGCAGACTATTGTAGCAGCAGATGGGTAGTTCTCTAAATTAGGGTCCCCTTTCTAGGTCCCCAATGTAGTACGGCACCCTTATAAAAAGGACTCCCAAAAGGGACCCTAAGTTAGAGAACTACCTAGATTTTATTATGAGACCAGACTCTTTCTTAGAAGCTTTGACAGGTGCCGTACTATAATGGGAACCTAAAACTTAGGGGTACTTAGAAATA
>CAJNDV010005391.1:8430-28610 GCA_905221635.1 Symbiodinium sp. CCMP2456 | reverse complement strand
CCCCTAAAGCCCCTAAACCCCTAAACCCTAAGCCCGTAAACCCCCAAACCCCTAAACCCTAAACCCCTAAGCCCCTAAGCCCCTAAACCCCCAAGCCCCTAAACCCCAAACCCTAAACCCCCTAAACCCTAAACCCTAAACCCTAAACCCCAATCTCCAAACCCTAAACCCCAAACCCCAAACCCTAAACCCCAAACCCCGAACCCCAAACCCTAAACCCCAAAGGGTCTCGAAGTCGGAGAGGAGCCCGTGGTGATGCAGCGTCCTTGGGTTCTCCCTCCCAAGGCGCCCGGCGCTTTGGGCCTTGGGTGTACCCGGTCCGCGAGTGTGTAAGAGAGTAGGGGCCTTACCAGTTAGAATCGGGTTGTGGGGTATGGTGTAGTATATTTAATATTATACTCAAAGTATAGTATAGTGTGTGTGTGTGTATAATATATATATATATATATATGTAAAGAGGTACATACAGACATTCGACGGACAGAGTACGATGAGACTCTGTCCCAGACCCCTTCACATAGAGTCTTGGGGTAATATACCTATACCTTCCATGTATAGCACGTGCAGGGAGGGACCTGTTCTTCCTTGTGATTCACAGGTCCTACATATCCGCACATACAGATATGTACATCGGGAGCTGCCTTTATCATGAAATTATTGAGGTTGCAGTGCGCCATAGTTCAAAGACATGCGAGGGTTTATCATACACCATTCGCCTGTTTTGTCAGAAAACACCGTGCGCTTCCTTAGGAATAGCTGGAGCTCGCTGTCGGGAGATAGCTATGCATTCAGGCGTTCACCAGAAATCCATGGCGAGTGCAACGTGGGGGTTTAGGGTTTAGGGCCGCCTGTCAGCAGCAGGATACTACGCATGTGCTTAGATTTGGAGCTGGATATGCATTTGCAGGTGTCTGTAGAATGCATAGAGCTACGTGTGGTGCCGTGCCCCAGGGGATCGTCCGCTAGTCAAAAGTGGCCTTCTTTGCCGTACGAAGAGCTACGCTTTGTATGTCAGAGAGGCTCATGAAACTGCAATTGAACATTGTGGGTTTAGGGTTTAGGGTTTAGGGTTTAGGGTTTAGGGGTTTAGGGTTTAGGGTTTAGGGTTTAGGGTTCAGGGAATTGAACATTGTGCAACTTCAGGGGCTAAGGATATCCATATGGCATTGTTTGAGTTCTCTGTATCTTCGAGTTGCCTTGGCCGACGGACGCGTCCGATAGAGCAGAGCACATGGCTGTCTCTGATAATTGCCAGCTTTGGCGCATGACAAAGGTACTCAAAAGGCTGATATGTTTTGCTTTGCGCGAGATAGAGGCAGTCGCCTGTCTGAAAAAGTGCGCGTGATAAACCCATCACCCTGTGTGTATATGTTTATATGTATATGTATATGTATATCTATATGTTGGTAATAATAGTATATTACTCTGGCAAAAGAAGCCCAAAGGTGTGTAGGGTTTAGGGGTTCCTGAATTCTTTTACTACCGCTTCCCAGCTTTCGGCTTTTGGGTAGTTCCCTAAATTAGGGCCCTATCTTAGGTCCCCAATATAGTACGGCACCATTATAAACAGGTCCTTAAAAGGGACCCTAATTTAGAGAACTACTCTTTTGGGTGTTATCTACTTGGAGGATCATGGGACTTAGTAAGTAAGGTTATAAGTTCTAAGTCCCTTAATTGGGGTTATAAGCATAGTTACCCTAATTATAACCCTACTTACTAAGTCCCATGATCCTTTGTCTAGGAGCGGGACGACTCCTGGGTCCCAGGTGTGTTCAAAGTCAGCCCGAAGCTCCTGGAGGGCGGGAACGGTTGAAACTAAGGAGTTTGCTGATGACCATTGTACTTACTCTCTTTGCATCTTGCGGGGAGGGAGTCGCCTTCCGCAGGCAGCGCCCTTGCTGTACAAGCCGCCCCCGCCGGCAGAGTTGGAGTTCTGATCTCAGCACTTCCTAGAGTCTCCATTGTAGTTCCTTTTGGGGGATACCTTATAAAATCCTCAATCAATATATATATATATATATATTTTTGGTCTCTGACCTCCAAACCTACCTATAGTCTCCATTGTAGTTCCCTTTTTTTGGTTTAGCCAATCATATGTTAAGGATTTTATAATAAGGGTTCCTTTTTGGGGATACCTTATAGAGTCCTTAATATACATTTGGTTAAGCCACAAAAGAGTCTCCATTGTAGTTCCCTTTTTTGGTTTAGCCAATCATATGTTGAGGATTTTATAAGGCATCCCCGAAAAAAAACTACACTGGAGACTATAGTCTCCATTGTAGTTCCTTTTTGGGAATACCTTATAAAATCCTTAATATACATTTGGTTAAGCCAAAAAAAGAGTCTCCATTGTAGTTCCCTTTTTTGGGGATACCTTATAAAATCCTCAGTATATACTATAGTCTCCATTGTAGTTCCCTTTCTTTGGCTTAACCAAATATATACTGAGGATGTTATAAGGTATCCCCCAAAAGGAACTACAATGGAGCCTATAGGTACAGTCTCCAGTGTAGTTCCTTTTTAGGGATACCTTATTTGAAATCCTCAATATACATTTGGTTAAGCCAAAAAAAGAGTCTCCAGTGTAGTTCCCTTTTTTGGGTTTTAGCCAATCATATGTTGAGGAGTTTATAAGGTATCCCCCAAAAGGGTTCCTTTTGGGGGATACCTTATAAAATCCCCAGTACATATTTGGTTAAGCCAAAAAAGAAGGAACTACACTGTCTCCATTGTAGTTCCTATTTTTGGTTTAGCCAATCATATGTTGAGGATTTTATAAGGTATCCCCCAAAAGGAACTACAATAAAAGTTAAGGCTTTTATAAGGTATCCCCCAAAAGGAACTACACTGGAGCCTATAGGCAAAAAGCCGAAGCACAAGGATCCTGAACTCAATCTTACCATCCTTGCTCAGCTGCAAGGGGGGGTTCGAAGCCTGAAGGCCTCGATCCTTAAATTTGCTAAAGGAAGACGAAGTCGCTTACTGTGGAAGCCTAAATAAATACAAATATCATTCCTTACGGCCCTAAACCCTTAACCCTAAACCCTAACAAAGCCCTACACGTATATAATAAAAGGAGCCCAAGATGC
The DNA here is from genome assembly GCA_905221635.1 of Symbiodinium sp. CCMP2456. Lineage (NCBI taxonomy): Eukaryota > Dinophyceae > Suessiales > Symbiodiniaceae > Symbiodinium > Symbiodinium sp. CCMP2456. The sequence goes on along the minus strand of CAJNDV010005391.1, from coordinate 25,521 downwards.
TACTCTAGTTTAGTAAGGCCCCTACATCAGAGCCCCACAAGGATGAAGCTACCTCCCCAAGAAGATTGAAGCCTAAACCCCTTCCTTGTATCATCAGCCCGTGGAAGCCCTAACCCTAAACCCTAAACCCTAAAAAACCCTAAAATCCTAAACAACCCTAAATCCTAGGGTCTACCGGTCTTGGGGTTTCAATCTACCACAAACTCCCCTCGGCTCTTGCAGAGACCCCCACAGACAACCAGCGGTAGAGAAATAGGCGTCGAGGTCCACGGACGGTAAAGCCTGAACTTGAGCCTTAAAGCCGAATCCTGAACTCCAACGCCCCAACGTCCGCCACCCCTAGACCGCTGATGTAAAGAAATCATAGACACGGAAACCTGAAAAGGTCAGGTTCAGGATGTATCCTAGACTGCAAATCCAAAGCCTGCAAGGCTAGCACCTGGCATCGTGGTCCGCATTGGGGCCTCCACCTGCGAGATTACCGAGGCAAGGTCTACATACCTGCTACTTGGAGGATCATGGGACTTAGTAAGTAAAGTTATAAGTCCCTTAATTGGGGTTATAAGTATAGTTACCCTAATTATGACCCTACTTGCTAAGTCCCATGATCCTCCAAGTAGGTGTTGGGGAGGGCGTTTCTAGGTTTTTGGGGTTCAGGCTCTATGTTTTGGGCTACTGGCATCGGGTTACGAGCTTGCTGGGTTTTGAAGCATTGGGGTTTGTGTGCCATTACAGCAAGGGCGATCCCAATCCCCTGAGCCCGAATCCGGCACAAATCCCGAAATAGGGCCCTTCTAAGTAAGCCCTAGCAGTGCACGCCCTTGCTGGAGAGCGTCAAGGCTCTGGGTATGGGCTCCTTCGGCGTGGTCTGGGCTGCCAAATGCAACAAGGAGTCCTGCCAGGACCTCCTCCGCAAGGTTCTTTCGCCTGCCACTTCGGTTCAGGATTGCGAGCTAAGGGGTTGTCTTTTCATCATAAACCCTAAGCCGCCTAAACCAGTAAACACGAAGCGCCTAGACCCCTAAAACGCTAAACACGAAACACTAAACCCTAAACCCCACGCCCTTTTTTTGTGTTGGGCGGGCTGCAAAGTCCTTGCTGCAGCGCTTTTGGGGATCTCAGCTGATCCCAGCGAACCTCTAGGCCTCTAAACGAGACCCTCAAGAACCTTTCAGGCCTCCTTTGAGGCCTCCTTTCAGGGCTCCTTTAGGGGCTCCTTTAATTAAGTTTCCTTTAAGGGCTCCTTTCAGGACTCCTTTAAGGGCTGCTTTAAGGGCTCCTTTAATTAAGTTTCCTTTAAGGGCTCCTTTAAGGGCTCCTTTAAGGGCTCCTTTATGGGCTCCTTTAAGGGCTCCTTTATGGGCTCCGTTAAGGGTTCCTTTAAGGGCTCCTTTCAGGGCTCCTTTAAGGGCTCCTTTCAGGGCTCCTTTAAGGGTTTCTTGAAAGCTTATACCTTAGAGGTGACAGGAACAGCGCTGGCTGAATGCGAGGAACCTTCCCCAAAGGTGTACTCTTGTCGGATACTCCAACAAAATTGAACCTGTCCTGCACTAAAACACCCGAAGCTTTACCCTAGACCCTATGTAGATTCCCGTAACCTTGAGCCCTAAAGCCGATAGCGCCCTACCCTCCCCCCAATCACCGGACCTGAAACCCCCAAACCTGAACCCTGCTGCCCGTCACCCGAAACCCTAAACCCTAAACCCCCTAAACCCTAAACCCTAAACCCTAAACCCTAAACCCTAAACCCTAAACCGAAACCCTAAATCCGCGAGGAGGTCGCAGTGAAGGAGATGATCTGCCGTTCCTCCGCAGATTTCCAGCGGGCAGTGGATGCCCCAGGTAGACGCAGGTAGCAGCAAAGTGTGAGTTGTAGGCTTTGTCGGGTGTGTTAGGGTCAAGAGCTTCGAGTTTCGGGTTCGGCTCAGGCGGAAAAGAAAGAATCGATGATTGCTTCTTGCAGGTTTCCGTTTTTTCTAGCTGCTACCCCGCTCCAGGGCACAGCACGGTGGGTCAGAGCGAAGGATCCGGGTGAAATGGAGTCCAGGCTTCCTTTCTATGCCTTGTGCCTCTTGTGCCCCCCTAAAAAGGGGATGCAACAGTGATTCGATGTTGCTCCCATGTTCAATGACTGCCGAGTTTCAGACTGGCTCCTTTTGGGGGTTGCCCTGTAGGATCCTCAATATATTGCTGAGTAAACCAAACAACGGAACTACAACGGAGACAAATATCGGATAGGGCCTAAATAGTTATAGTATAATGAACCCCAAGACCCTATTCTATTTATTAAGGCTCCTACATTAATATATAGGTATTGCTGTGGACTGAACATTGCAGAAACACACCTTGACAGCTGCACGACGTGGAGACTATAGATAAACGCTAAACCCTGAACCCTAAATCCCAAACACCGATGTCTTTCGAGGAATACGAGATCGCCCTGCTGAAAGAGCTCCTTGATCACTCGCTGGCAGTCTGGTTCAGGGTTTAGGGGATTACCTTCTGACTTGAAAATCATGACCGCCTACTTAGCTGCCCCATACATCTATTCCGTGCTGATGGGCTACTTGGATAGGTTTGGGGCTTTAGGGATAGCACCCAAAACCTGAAGCCTTCTTCTCTTCAGCGTTATCTATTTATAGGGTTTGGGGTTTAGGAATACCGCGGTCCAGTTAGTAATCTTCATCACTCTTGCAGTCTAATCACCCCCAACCCCAAAACCCTAAACCCCGGAACCCCAAACCGACGCTGCGTTTCGTGACTTAGTTGTCTTCTGGTACTCTGGGAAGCGTGTTTACCAGGGTTCTGCACTTCCGGCCAAAGCCTTCGATGGTTTAAGTTAGGCTGCAGAGTGCCCTAAACCCTAAACCCTAAACCCTAAACCCTAAACCCTAAACCCTAAACCCTAACTGCTCTAGCATAAGTAGGCCTCCGCAGCGCTTCAGCCTCGAGTCGCCTCCTGCGGGACGAGGTTCCCGGGTTTAGGGTTTAGGGTTTAGGGATTAGGGTTTAGGGTTTAGGGTTTAGGGATTAGGGTTTAGGGTTTAGGGTTTAGGGATTTAGGCTTTGGGGTTTATAAGGGCAAAGAGGGTTTACAGGGTTCGCTGTCCCCTCTCCCTCTGCACCCCCGAAACCGCGCTTGAGCTATGTTGCCTCCTGGCACGCCTCCGATCGTGCTCTCGTTGGCTGCGCTGCTGACGCAGCTTGCCTTCCAAGAGTTTCCGAAACTTGGGAGCCTGTAAAATAGGGGCCTTCATAATTAGACTAGGTTTTCGGGGTAGATCCTACTCTAAGTCTAGGAAGGAAATACTACCAGGCTTCTATCTTAGTTGCGGGGGTCTGAGTCCATCCGCCACAGCCGACAGAAATCAGGGCGAATATAGAAGGAGCACGACAGGAGCCAGCATGCAAGCATCCGTGTTGTCGGGTCCTTGCCCTAAACCCTAAACCCCAAAACCCTAAACCCCTAAACCCTAAACCCCTAAACCCCTAAACCCTAAACAGGGCTCTCCGTGCACCGACACTTTTCGGAGTGTTTCGGGGTCCGAGGCACGTTCCCAAATTTCAATTCTAGCCTTGCCTGACAGCTTGCAGCTGAACCAGATGCCTACGTAATGTAGGGGCCTTGATAACTAGAATAGGGCTCCTTTAAAGGATTCAAAAAATGGGTCTATAAGGGTTACTATAAGGGTTTAGGGTTTAGGGGCCTGAATAATTCGTATAGGGCTTTGGGGATTCCTTATTATATTTATGGTATAATACACCCCCAAACCCCATTCTAATTATTGAGGCCCCTATATGAAGATCGTGCCCAACCGAATCCCTGCCCCCGAAAGCTTGAGCCTTCAAGACTCCAGCAGATCCGAACAATGGAGGGGCCTTGATAACTTTTTATTATCATAATTATTACTATGATCATCGTTACTATTATTACTATTGTTATTAGTATTATTATTATTACTATTATTAGTATCATAATAATTAGACTGGGGTTTTGGGGCATGCTAAACCCAATTCTGCTCCCGAAGCCCTGCTCTAAACCCTCAGCCCTAAACCCTATTCTGCTCCCTAAGCTAAACCCTAAACCCTAAGCCCATTCTGCTCCTTAAGCTTAACCCTAAAAGCCCTAAGCCCTATTCTGCTCCCAAAGAGCCTTAAACCCTCTAAACCCTTCTGCTCCGAAAAGAGCCCTGTTATGAGCGCTAAGCCCGTGACCCTCGAACCCGGCTGAGGCTCCGCCAGCGAGCAGGAGCCTTGTGAGTTGAGCCTACGGCGTACAGCCTTTGAGATTTAGGGTTTAGGGTTTAGGGCTTTAGGGTTTTAGGGTTTGGGGCTTAGGGCTTTTAGGGTCTTTAGGGTTTTTGGTTTTATATAGGTACGGGCCATGGGCTTCAAACGCCTGTGGGCTGTAGGGTTTCGGGTTTAAGGGTTTGGGGTCTGGGGTTTGGGCTCGGGGGATCCTTGAACTCCAGCGTTTTCCATGGCATCGGGGTCGGTTCTTGCCTGTCCCCGATCTTAGGAAAGTCAGCCCGAACGAATCCTAGCAGTAGACGACCAACTCCAACATCCCTCGAGCGAGCTCCGTTGGAAACTCTGACCAGGCTTTCCGAGAAGTATCTCATGAGCGCAGGGCCGAAATAGTTACCTATACTATGTTGGGGGTCCCTTCTTATGTTTATGCTATAAAGGGCCCCAAAACCCTATTATAATTATAAGGCCCCTACAGTAGACGTATCCATGCCTTGACAGGACGGCTGACGGCAGCCGGACAGGCATTGCTGGCAGCGTTGCCTGGCTAGATGCGGCCAGATTAGATGAACTACGTGAAGCACAGGGATCGTCCGCAGGGTTCGACGGGAAAGGGCCTGTTACCAGTGCGACAAGATGGAAAGACAAGGATCCCGTCAGCTCCCCGGACAAGGCCCCGAAGTGAAGGCTCAGGGTCCCTAGATGAATCTCTCAGCGTTCAAAGCTGAAGCCTACATCCACGAGCCCTAGAACAAGAACCAGAAACGATCACTGCACAGCTCTATAATTCAGCCCACCACCTGCTCTCCCTCAGCATCTCAAGGTAGATTCTTACGATCTGCAAACCGTAAACCCCTGGGAACCCTAAACCCTAAACCTGAACCCTAAACCCTAAACCCTAACCCCTAAACCCTAAACCCTAACCCCCCCGTCATCTCTTCAGGCTTCCCTTCTTGGCGCTGCGGCTGCGCGGCCACGTGGATTCAAAAGGAGGGCTTTCTCCTGTGAGCGCTTTTGCAGTTGGGGTTGAAGATTCGGATGTCAGGAGGGTCGTTTTAGGGTGTAGGGTTTTAGGGTTTTAGGGTTTAGGGTTTAGGGTGCTGTTCGGGGGGATACTTTCCCGATCATACTAATCATTCCTAATATAAAGACCGACCCCACCGCCTGGGGGGATAGGTTGCTTCGGAAGACTACGCTTCAGCGTTTCCGGTTGCAGACTTGATCCCTTGATTAAGGAATATATCTTGAGTCTCTGTACGTAGGATCCCTATACTATGATACACGGCATTTTCCTCACTTGAGGGATTTTGGAAGGTCTGGGAGAGATATTTGGGTCCAGGTTCGACGGATTGAGCCGGGTTCGAAGCTGCAAAAGTCAAGGTTAGATGGGGTTTAGGGTTTTGGGCCTAGGGTTTAGGGTTTTGGGCAGGTTAGAAGGGGTTTAGGGTTTTGGGCAGGTTAGATGGGGTTTAGGGTTTTGGGCAGGTTAGATGGGGTTTAGGGTTTTGGGCAGGTTAGATGGGGTTTAGGGTTTAGGGTTTTGGGCCTGTTACTCCGAACCTTCGAGAAACCAAAAAGAAACACGCAGGACGTCAGGAACACGAGGGGCTGGCGAGGTGGTGGTTTTTCGAAGCGTTGACTATGGAAGTAAATCTGAAGCCCGAAAAATGTAGGGGCCTAAATAATTACCTATACTATTTTTTTTTTTGGAGGGGGGTCCTTNNTTATATTTATAGTACAATGGGCCCCAAAACCCTTTTCTGATTATTAAGGCCCCTACACCCTAAGCCCATATAGTAGCCCTTAAGAAGTAACCTCTTTTAAGGACCCCCGTAAAGGAACCCTTTTCTAATCATTAAGGGCCCTACATTAACCTCAGGCTTCAGGGCACAAGTGTTCCGTTCGAGCATTCGAAGCCCCGGCAGGAGTGGGGTCTCAAAGTTTTCGGGAGGATCCGGCTTGAGGATCACGTGGGAGCACCCACTCATCAACTGTCGGGTGGAATATCCCTACCTTACTTCTCTTATTAAAAGGATGGATTATAGGATATCATAAACTGTCTGGTGGGATATCCCTACCTTACTTCCCTTACTGAAGGAGGGATTATAGGATATCATAACCTTACGGCTTTTGGAGGTTTGTTGTTGGGGGTTCCTACATTTGCAACTTACATCGGTCCTCTTGGTTGTCATGTCCGCGATAGCTTTTTTAAAAAGCTTGATGGAACTACTTAGGACGCCATAATTTGGCTGCCTGGTCCGGAATATATAATAGAAGCCTGAACAATAACCACTACTACTGCTTAAAGTTCCTTCCGTAATTATACTGATACTATGCTTTCCACCCCAAAACCCTATCCGAATTGCGGTTCCTGCCAGTGCCAGGCATTAGGCGGCGCCTGCACCTGGACGCAAAGAGGAAGACTCCTGAGAGTGTAGTAAGCCCCACACATCCTTATACTTCGACCCCTAAAGCCCTAAAACCGCTGTACACAACCCTAGAGCGCGACCCGAAACCCGGAACCCTAAAAGCCCTAAACCCTACAAGCATCATTAACCCTATGAATTGTATCAACCCTATTTTAAACCTACACTCCAGATTCCGGGAGGGCCGCCGTAGAGCCTCAGTATTGCTCATAGTTTCTATCCCCTCATTTTCGGATTCATACAGGGGTTAACAAGGATTTCTATAGCTCTACTCTAAGTATTTCGGGCATCTTTCTTCTGGAATGGACTATCGATCCTTAAAGAAGCCAGAATCGGTTTGAGGATTGAGTGGCTCAGTAGGGCTTTGGCCTGAGCCTCTGGTTTGCATTGTTGAGGAGTTGGCGGCGGTGTTGAACCGAAGACGCTTTCTGTGCCGTTTAGGCTCACGGCTCTTCGTGGGGTTTGCGCCCGGGGTTTCAAGTCAGTCTTTCCTGTGTACCTTCGTCTAGGACATTTTCAGGTGGGTAGTTACCGTTATAGGAGCCTTAAAGAAGGTCTATATGCCTTATGGAAGTTTTATAGAAGCCCTATATACCCTAAACTCCCCACCTGTAGTTTCCTGTACCGTCGGGCTTGTGTTGGCTCATAGCTTTGCTCGTTTGCTCCGTGTGTTAGTCTCCGCTTCAGGAATAGTCATGACATTGTTTCTCTTCGACCCGCTGTGGTGGTTGTAGAACATGCCCCAATGTCTTCGTGTATTCTGGCGTCCCATTTCGAGCTTAAACCTTCAGTTTCCTAGACTACCTAAGGCTCGACAAGCACGCCTACGAACGCACCGCACCCGAGGGTTAGTGCCTCGAGCTCCTGTACCTTCAAAGCATGCACTGGACCCTAACCGTCCAAGACCGTTAAAGCACGTGATCAGGGTTTGACATTGATTGAGGGTTGCCCGCACCATGATACGAGAACGATGCCGCAGCTTATCGAACGGTAACCGAAGCCGGGAAGCTACGGGTTCAGACTCTTTCAGAACTACAGGGTTCGGGTAGGCCCCAAATTCAAACTCAATGTTGACACTACACTTGAGCCCTAAACCCTAAGCCCCAAGCCCTAAATCCTGAACCCTAAGCCCTAAATGCCCTAAACCCAAAATGCCCAAAATGCCCTAACACCTGGAGCCCTGAGGTGTAGGGCCCTTGCATGGATGCCTAGGCAAGCGGCTGAGGGGCGCCATCCCGGCACAGCAGAGCAACGTGCGCTGTGCCTCGTGGCGGCAGACTTCAGAAACACAAGTCACGGAAGCAGTCACCGCCAAGCCACAGAAACATCAGTATGCACAAGCTGATGATAGCGATATCTCGCACGTTATTTACGTTGGCTCGCGAAGGCACAAAAGGCAAGAGCCTGAGAACAAAACTCGTTTCAATGATGTCAAAGCTCCTTTACCTCCACTTCACATCTATTGTCCTTGTCTGTTTGTCTTCAGCAGCTTGATTTGCGCAGCAGATCTCACACATCTTAGCCTCCACGTGGTAACCCTAAACCTGAAATGCTGCGTAAGCACCGCGAGGTTTTTCAGCAAGCAGTTCTCACTGCGCGCGAAAGGGCTAGCCATTCACAAAGAGCTGACTGGCATAAGTGCATTCCGGATCGGAGCACTCAATTTTGTATCATGAGTCATGCTGATGATTGTTGACACATGTCACATGTTGTTCCTTGGTAGCTAGAGACCAGCTGCTGCCTAGAGTCTAGAGTACTCGTGCGATGGTGGTTGCTACTCCAGGGTTGCACAAGGTAACCGTTCTTGAACAGCTTGAGCTGGTGTCAGATCTTGCCCGGCTGCAGCTGCTAGTAATGTTTTCACTTGTCATTCTTCCTCGTATCGTCACCATTGCCTGTTACCCTGTCTTTACGATTCTTATGTTTACTGCTTGCTAATTCCAGGGCTGCTCTGCTGTCGTGATTACTGATGTCATTGTTTTTTGATATGGGCACTTCTCTACATTAGGGTCCCGATCCACAAATAGTACGGCACCCTTCCCAAAAGGGACCTGGATTTGAAGGACTGCCCATATTGCGCTCGTCGCTTCTTTGCCCCAGTTCTGAGTCGTACGATCAACAACTTTAGTGCTGTTGCTGCGACTATTGGTCTGGCAACCTTTTGGGTTTAGGGTTGAAGGTTTAGGGTTTATGGTTTTGGGTTTAGGGTGGATGGGTTTGGGGTTTCTGGCTTTGGGATTTTGCTTATGTCTGGTTTCGGGTCTATGGTTTACAGGTTTTGCTTATGTCTGCTGGTTTTGTGAGCACTGGTGCCGTAGTCGTTTCACAATCACTGCTGCTTTTGGTGAGCGGGTTGTGGGGGCTATTGGAATTCTTTCGCACCACTTCATCGGAGCTTGCGTCGCTATTGACGTCCTGGTAGCACCAGGTACGGGGCCAACCAGCATTATTTGTTTATTTTTGCGTGGTGTCATTCTGCGTAGGGTGGTTGCTTTGTTTTGTATGCTACCGGCAAGGTCTGCAACTTTATTTCCTGCCGGGCTTGAAAGACCCCTGCCCATGTTTGCAATCATGAGGGGAGGAAAGAGGACAGAACCAGCAACATTGGATATAATTTTAGAAGTTCTCATCGGAATAATGCACTCGCTAGTAACAGTCGCAGTTGGCGATCGTGGTTCGTGCGATAGGCAGGGCAATCCGCGGTGCCGCCGAATAGTGAAGCGTCTGAGACAGTCTGAACTCGCTTGCAGGCTTGCAGAGTCTGCGTCACAATTCAGAGTGAAGGTTTTTTGGGTCTGACGCTGAGCGTGTTGGTTCCCGGCATATGGCCCAGATGTTCTGCCATGAAGCTGGGTTTTTGGGTGTAACTGCAGCAGAATCGATATTCGAGGCAAGGTGGACGCCATCCTACTCGAAGCACCGAACCGTCAAGCTTTTCAACATGTGATCCTGGTCCAGTAGGGGCACGGGTGCGAACACGTGCACGCGAGGTTACAACCCGTCCTTGAGACAGGAGGACTTCGAGGAACGATTCATCGGCAAGGCCGGTGAGCTTGCCATTCAGTGCTGCCATTTTGCATGAGTACTAGTTCGTCGTCGCGCTGGTGGTGGTGGGAGGAGGAACAGCTGGCACCATCACAAAAGCATGTTTTGGTCGTTAGTACTTGCTCCAAGAGTAAGTTTTGACGATGAGGCTGACGTGCATCATGACTATGAGGAAGACGGAGATTATGATGATTATGCTGTCGTTGTTGCTGATGGTGATGATGAAGACGATGGTGGTAGCGATGATGATAAAGCTGACAAAGACGACGGGGGTGATGGTGACGGCGATGATGGTGATGGCGATGATGATGATGATGATGATGATGATGACGAGGATGGTGATGCTGATGGTGGTGATGATGACGATCAGCTGCATGAGGACGCAACGTAGACATATCGTTAGACAGACGGATAGATAGGTAGGTAGGTAGGTAGGTAGGCAGGCAGGCAGGCAGGTAGGTAGATAGGTAGGTAGGTAGGTAGGTAACTAGGCAGGTAGGTAGATAGGTAGATAGGTAAAAAGATAGTTAGCTAGATCTATAGAAGATAGATCGCCATTAGCCTGCTGTTGTTGTTTTTCATTGCTTGCAGTAGCCCATTGCTATTGTCTTGTCAGGCAAGGCACTGTTGCCATTGTCACTGCAGCATACATCCCATGGAGATGCATGATGGGTACTAGAACTACCAAAACTTAGTGGCTGAGTAGGTAACCTTTAACCTTTTGGGGCTCTTATAATCCTACTATAATTGAAAAGGTTAACCTTTTTTGGGCTAGGGTACTCAGCCCCTAGGTAGTCCTACCAGTAGGTCCCTGGGTCTCCAAACACCCCAACGGTACCATTTATAGACTGTAGACCCTAAACCCTAAACCCTAAACCCCAATCTCCCTTGATTAAGGAATATACCTTAAATCATATTAAGGATCCTACTATAATTTCAGGAGTATTCCTTAAATATAAGGATCCTACTATAATTTAAGGAGTACTCCTTAATCAAGGGTTACTGGCAACCCTAAACCCTAAACCCTAAACCCTAAACCCAAAGTTATTTGAGTCTCTGAGCGCCAGGCCGAGCTCGACTCGAAGGTCTTCGATTTCATCGTGGTGCCTTGGGGACCAAATGACCCTTAGAAGTAGGGGCCCTATACCCTTAGGGTTTAGGGTTTAGGGTTTAGGGTCCTTAAGGTCCTATACCCTTATTCTATGAATTCCTATATGGTATATGAACCTGATAATCTTTTGAGGTTCATTTCGTCCTTAAGGTGGGCGCGGGAAGTGCCGGCTGCGCCTGCGCGGCGCGTCTGGCAAGGCCCTGGCTTTTGCGGCCGCTTCGAGTTGGCTCGGGTATTAGAAATCCAAAGCTTCAAAACCTTCAGTGACCCCTAAACCCCAAACCCTAAACCTTTAGTGCCAACTAAGCCCTAAACCCTAAACCTTCAGTGCCAACTACCCACTTTCACCACGACTTGCCCTGTTATGGTCAGGACAGGGGCTTCGGTCCTTCTCGTAGAAGCCGGCGGAGCAACTCGACGTCAGAAGGTTCAGGGTTTAGGGTAGCACTTGGAGCCCTAAGTGCCCGCGAAGGCACTGACGAGACCCTGAACCCTAAACCTAAATCGTGTGACAATCTTTTCGCTGTAAAGGGTAGAGAACCTCCCTACAAACATGGCTACTTGGAGGATCATGGGACTTAGTAATTAAGGTTATAAGTCCCTTAATTGGGGTTATAAGTATAGCTACCCTAATTATAACCCTACTTACTAAGCCCCATGATCCTTTAAGTAATTCTAAGCCATTGGGTTGGCACTTGAACCGTCACCGACTTTTCCTGTCTGGTGCTTAGTAGGGAATGGATAGTCCCTTAAGGTTCCTTATAGTAGTCCCTATAACCCATTCCCCCATTCCCTACTAAGCACCAGACAGTTTCGGATGGAGTAAGCTTTCGCCTTTTCCGCGCTTGTGGAAACCCAGAGGAAGCACATCGCTCGCCGCTGGCACAGTGCCCGCGCAGGCGCACGCGGAGCAGCTCGTGCGTTGCGTTTGCGGTTTCAGGGTGTCGGGTTTGGAGAGGCGCTCCAAAACCCCTAAGGCCCTAAGCCCTATTCAGCCCCAGGAGACCCCTCAACGCTCTGCCCACAGACTACAAACCCTAAATCCCAACGGTCTCTGAACCCCGAGCCCCAAGCATGCACATCCCAATTAGAGAGGAGCACACACAAGGGGGTGCGGCATGGAGCACAAGTGTTTGCTCACAAGTCTCACAGGAAACATCTGTAAGCTGTAAGCGTGCAGGAACCAAAAGCACCCTCTTTCACGACCATGTCGCCGCAAAACGTGAATCGTAGGAGCATATGACATGGACAAATCGAGAAGTGTACCAAGGGTTTTTTCCACCGATTGAGAGAATTCTGAGCTTGTAAGGGTGTATTTCGAATACATTTTCGATAATTAAACGGCATAAAGCTCATCTTATTTTGTTCTAGAAAGTTTGATCGAACATATTTTTTCAAAAGGACTTATGTCCACTCGTTTTTGATACAACCATACACCTAGATAAGATTGTCAAATTTAGTGAACACAATGAGGCAAAATGCTAAATTATTTTAAGTTCTATCCTTCTTATTGATGTCTGATTTACCTCAAGTTTTATGGCTCAAGAGATAACAACGGAGATCAAGAAGCCAGAACTAAACAAATGTTAAGAAGAGCGAAATTCCTAGAAGAGTCAGCCCAGGCCTCCGGAGAGCAGTGAGCAGAAGAGAGCTCGAAAGAGCGCTTCGGAGCGGCACAGACAAGAACCGCTCTAGACCCTAAACCTTAAATCCCTAAACCTTAAACCCTAAACCCTAAACCTTAAACCCTAAACCCTAAAGTCTGCAATCCTTGCAGACTTCAGTTCTGTGGGAGCCATCCTTGACCCGAAAGCTGAGCTTTGAACCCCGAAAGCCAGGATGTGGCAGATGTGGCAGTCGGAAATGGACTGGGGCCTCCGCTACTTGGTAGAAGTTGGGTTTAGGGTTTTCAGGGTGTGCGGCAGGGCGTGAGAGGCTGAGGCAGAGTTAGAGAGTATGGTTTGCGGTACTTGGTGTTGCAGCCTTGACCATAACCATACTTGGAGGATCATGGGACTGAGTAAGTAGGGTTATAAGTCCCTTAATTGGGGATATAAGTATAGTGACCGTAATTATAACCCTACTTACTAAGTCCCATGATCCTTTAAGTACTTGGTACAAGTTGACCAGGGGCCTATGTTTTTAAATTTATCTGCTAGGGCAAAGTCTATAGGATGGAGGGCGCCAAGTGTTGTGCTGCTACTTCAGCTGGTCTTTCGCACAGTATGCTTGTGGTGCGCTAACCTGCTGTGTTGCTACAGCGTTGTTGGTTTCAGTACGTAGTACCAAGCCCTTCTCTATCGTGCCACTATAATATAAGTGCCTAAATAATTTGGGGGGCTCCTTATTAGTATAAATAGTCATAGTATATCATCATTATAGTATAGTATTCCCCAAAACCGATTCTTATTATTTAGGCTCCTCTATTTTCACTGTTGCAACAGTCGGTTGATCCAGCATTGCAAAACCCCAATCTACGAAGTGCGCGCTGACCTCCTCAGCAGGAGCCGTGTCGAAGTGAAAGTGTGTTCACTGTACTTCATGATAGCTTTAAAGTGCGTTTCTCTCTCTCCCTATATATATATATATATATATATATTTATATACACACATTCTGTACAAGTGTACATATATATATATATATATATGTATACATGTGTGTATATATATATATATATACATATGTCAGCATCATATGAGTGCCAATGCACGGTGTTTCGATTGATACCTGACTGGGTAAGTCCGCCTCATATGTTTGTTATTGCATGGTGCCCCCGCAAAGTGCAAAGCCCTGCATCTGTAGTAGCACTACGATATTCTGGGCTTTGGAGTACCATACTTTAATACTTTTTTGGGGGACCTGTTCCTTAAAGGAACCATTATGAAATAAAAGTCTATACATTTTTCTCCCTGGTTACTTCAAAGCTACAGCTCATTCCAGTGATTGGTCAACTTAGGGTTCTGCTCCATGGCTTACGCTCCGGTCCTACTACTGCATCTTCCTTCCACCATCGCATTTTATTTTGTACATCCGTGCATTACCGCTAGTACTGTTGAACCTGTTGCGTGTATGTGCTAGGTACCCAGGTGTGTGTGCACGCAAGAAGCCCTAAACCCCAAACCCTAAAACCTAAAACCCTAGAACCTAAACGCTAAACCCTACGCAAACCCTCAGAGTCCGGGCTCCAGACTCCAGAAGCTCATGTGGGAGTTTCAGAAAATTAGGGTACCTTATTTTGGGGTCCTTATAATAGGGATCCTATTAATTAGGGTACTATATCAGGGTCCCCTATTTTCGGAAACCTCCATGTAAGTCTAAGTTGGAAGCGCTCCTAGCTCAAATTTCCTGCAGCGAGGCTCCACGCCTCAGAAGCATCCTGGCGGTGTTTCGAAAGCTTCTGCTTAAAGGATCATGGGACTTAGTAAGTAGGGTTATAATTAGGGTAAATATACTAATAACCCCAATTAAGGGACTTATAACCTTACTTACTAAGTCCCATGATCCTCCAAGTGATCCTTGATGCCTTGGCTTCCCGAGGGCTGCCTCCGCAATGAAGTGAGGCCGAACTCTCGCATCCCCGGAAGCAATCGAAACAACAATCACCACCTTGATGGTTCTAAGATGAAGAGTAGCTATGAGAGCAGTACTGCAAGCAATAGCTGTGGTGGTAGTACGAATAAGACTACTACTGCTAGTGGTAGCAGCGGCAGCAGCAGCAGCAGCAGCAGCAGCAGCAATAGCGGTATGATGAGCTTGTAGCAGAGTCGGTGGGCTGATGCTTTCGAAAAAACCAGCCAACATAGCCATCACTGTTTGGGTAGTTCTCTGAATTAGGGTCCCCTTTTAGGTCCCCAATATAGTACGGCACTGTTACAAAAAGGACCCTAAACTAGAGAACTACCCATTTCATTCTCCGTACTCCGAGGCTCAGTCTAGAAGCAACAGCTCAATCCGTGAGGGCTCCCCCCCCACCCCCACCCCCACCCCCACCCCTCTCCTACAAACGAACAATTTTTCTGATGATGAAGGCCCCTATATCAGGTCCTTAGGCTGTGGGCTCTAGGACTCTAGGATTTAGGATCAGGGGGTGGAAGCCCGGCAGAGACCACACCCCAAGTCCTAATGCCTTCACCCTAAACTTAGGGGTACTTAGAAATAATTTTTAATCTTTGGCTACTATAAACCCTAAGAAGAAGCTAAAATTATAATTTTTGCTAGGGGTCTAAGTTCAGTATAGTAAACCAGAGAGGGTTTAGCGTTTAAGGGCTACGGGCATAGGGTTTAGGGCATCAGCAAACCTTGTCTCAAGCCCTCAATGCTGCACTTGAGCGTTTAGGGGTTTAGGGCTTTCTGTAATAAAGGGCCTAAACTACCTATAGTTCCATAGTATAACTGTAGTATAATATACCCCCAAGACCCTATTCTAATTAGTAAGGGCCCTATATGAGGGTTTAGGGCGACAGGAGCCCACCCCTGCGATCACGCGCACGGATTTTTACGGTGCTAGATTTTTCGGTGTTGGATCTCGAAGAATTTCTGACATAGCTGTACGTGGTTGAGGGCTTTCCGAACAATTTCTGACATCGCTGTATCTGGTTGAGGGCTTTCCGAACAATTTGTGACATAGCCGTACGGGGTTGAGGGCTTTCCGAGCAATTTGTGACATAGCTGTATGGGGTTGAGGGCTTTCCACTTGCATGGTCCTTGCATCGTAAGTTGGTGTCTTTGAGACACTATTTACTGAAGAGCTGTGGATCTCGATGCCTTGCCGAAGCACACCGAACCCCCACAGCTACCGTCAAGGCAGCAGTAGTGCTGTTTTCGGCGCTGATGAGTATAGCACTGTGATAAGTATGATGAATACTCCGGCTGTTCTCGATGTTACTGACAGCCGTTCCTTTCATTTTTTGGAGCTGTTAGTGCCATCAGTCCCATTGCAGGGTCGCGCAATAGCAACTGCGAGTTTCAAGATCATCATTCGTGCTTGTTGCTGTACTGTCAGCAGTGGTAGTAGCAGTTGTCTGGCAACACCCGCAGGCATTATTCTAAAGAAAGCTTCCCATCTGTAAGCACCAAACCGAGGCACCTGGTCCCCGAGGGCCGAATTATCGACTTGGAGCGTGGCAAGACGCTGGGAGGAAGCAGCACCATCAACTACAACATGCCTCACGGCTGCCTGGGTTTTGATGCTGTTTGATGCTAATATGGATGGGGCTGAGCGATGCTGAGCAACGATGAGTGATGATGGCTGGTGAACGGTGGTATTTTATGATGTGGACGATGACGAGGACGATGATGATGCTACTGCTCCTGGTGGTGGTGACGGCGATAGTCATGGCGAGGGCGATGTTCAGTAATGACTGATGGTAGGTGTGACTTGTGTCTGTCAGGTGGGTACGGGGAGCACCAGAGGACTTTGATCGCTGGGCCACGGAATATGGTTGCGAGGGTTGGAGCTTCAAGGACGTGCCTCGACTTGCAGGATTGACTTTTTGTTGACTGTCATACGCTATCCGCCCTCGGTTTGCCTAGTCAGTGTTTGCCATGCTGCTTTAAAAAGTGTGCTCGTTTGCGGTATCGTACCGACGACATCGATATTGACAGTTGCGTTAAGCCGCTTCAGACCAGTCCTTTTCGTCGGCAGCAGTGAGGCCTTCGCCACTTGTGAGCATCCGTAGCCGGCCACAGCCGCAGCCGTTAAAGTCCATGTGACCGGAGCATCTATATCCGTTGCCAACCTTTCCGAAAAGGCGCGCAGGAAAGCCTAACACCCCAATAAACCCTAACAAGGCCCTAATAACAATAGCGATAATAACACTGCTTATAATGCTAATGTTAATATTATGTAATTGTGATATTAATTTTGGACTAGTCCGTGGATCCTTGCAGGCGCCTTATCACGCACATCCTTACCCCGAGACGCAGAGACGAACCGATCAAGTCTTGTGTGCTGAATGACGGTTCAATCGCCCGTGACAAAGGACCACTGCGACTACATCGCGGAAGAACAGTCTTATGTAATGCTACGTATGATAATACCTGCATCGATAAACAGTAAGACTTGCAATGCTGACGCTGCTGCTGCTGCCCTCTCTCCTACTTCTGCTGCGGTGGCTGCTGGTACTAGTACTGCAGCAGCAGCAGCAGCAGCAGCAGCAGCAGCAGGAGTAGGAGTAGGAGTAGGAGTAGGAGTAGGAGTAGGAGTAGGAGTAGGAGTAGGAGTAGAAGTAGTAGTAGTGGTAGTAGTAGTAGTAGTAGTA